>JASDQU010245671.1:0-16693 GCA_032191745.1 Picea mariana | reverse complement strand
TTAGTAAACACAAGTGCATTCAACTTGAATTCACAATGCTTTACACAATGCATCAAAATGGATTCATATCAATCATGATGCATATGTTTAATATCATCACTAGAGCCAGAGTCAAGGATTCCTAGTGAAGCATATTGTTTGAGAAAACTAAATATTAAGAATGTAAAGGTGTTTGTGTGTCTTGTGTATGTTCATGTGCTTGATGAGAAACATAAAAAGTTAGATGATAAATGTGTGAGATGCATATTGATGAAATATGATGAAGAAATAAGAATTTACAAGATTTTTGATTTAGTAAGGAAAAATATTGTCAACCAAATTCAAACATAAAAAATTGTGTGGAGAAACAAACTTCAATGTTCCATTTTCCCGCTTGATAATGATTATAATGTTTTTTCATTTAGAAGCATCGACATGGATGTGGGGTCCAATGAGTAGGAAGGAATACATTAACATTAGATTAATTAGGCAATGGAGGAAGTTCATCCATGACCACTAAACTAGAAGAGTGGGCATGACTATTCACGAACCATTAATTGTTAGGAAAACAACAAAGGATTCAAAGGCCATCATAAGTTTTCTTAATTCCTATTTCATTCTTTTATAGGAATAAAAACTTAAATATGTTAGTTATCCATGTAAAAGTAGCGATAAAAAGAAATGGATGTTGATATGAAAATATAATAATAATAATAAAGGTAATATGAATAGAAAAAAAAATGTTCAATGTAAATAGTCATTTAAATATTTCTTTAATATTATTTTTATTCCATCTTCATCATATCACGGTGAGAGTGAGGGTGGAGAAATATATGAGGGTGGTGGTGGGAGGAATAATAAAGAAGTGGGGGTGGGGTGAATAATAGAGAAAATTTATTAATAAGTTTTCTTTAAATTATTCCCCCGACCCTCACCCTCATATATTTCCTCCACCCCCACTCGCACCCCCACCCCCATATATATGTAAGTTTTCTCTATTATTCACGCCACCCTCATATATTTCCTCCACCCCCACCCTCACCCTCATATATAGGGATGGGGGAAGTAAATATGAGGGTGAAGGTAGGGGTGAGGGGAATAATAGAGAAAACTTAGTTCCATTATAACTAGGAAGGTTCAATTGATCCATAAAAAGAAGGCTTGGCAACAAATGAGTACACTCATATTGAGGGAGTAGATTTTATTGATACTTAGATGCACATTAGGTTGATGTTAACACAACCTTGGCAACAAATAAGTACACTCATGTTGAGGGAGTAGATTCTATTGATACTTAGATGCACATTAGGTTGATGTTAACACATCCTTTCTCACTATAGAGTTGGAAGAATAGATTTAAGTGCATTACCCAGGAAATTAGGCAAAGATCATTCATTTGAAAGTTATATAAGGCTTTGTATGTGTTGAAATTATTATTGTTTATAATTCGGTACTAAAAGATCAATTATTACTTTAAAAAGTTTGAAGGCATTAGAATAGTCTCATTAATGATGTTAATGATGTTATTGTTTAGTGGAAATATTTGTTCTTGTTAAATGAATTAAAAGTAATATTTAGAGATGAGTTTAAATGTTTATTGAGGAGGATCCATTATTGTCTCATAATGAGATAGAGTGAATATGTTTTTAGTGCATAGTGAATGTGTATTAGTGGAGATACATTGAAATTATTTTTTAAAAAGTTTTTTTGAAGCATCCAACGTTTTGAGTGGACACTCCATCCATCATCACGGACATGAAAAGATAATGTGGTGGAAAAGAATGTTGAGATTTGTATTTAAAAAAAAAGATTAGAGAATAGTTGTTAGATGAGAGAGAAAATAAATGAAAAAATATTAAAATTAGCGGATTGATTAAAGTATTAGAATTAACAGGTATTAAATTAAAAGGACTTTTAAGATTGGAAATAATAAAGGTAGTTGAGATTAGATGAAAATTATGATTAAAAATAAGGAATTCAGGAGATGGTAAAAGAGAATAATGAACAGAAAAAAAAAAGGACAAAGCCGTTGATAACGAGAGAGAATGTATAATAAGAGTGATAAAGAAATAAAATAAAGGGGATGAGAAAAATATAAAATAAGATTCATAGGATTTAATTAAAGAAACAAGAGAGAGTAATAGGTTTTAACTAAGGAAAAACACGAGGCAAAGGAAAGAGAATAGCAATGAAGAAAGTGGAGAGAGAAATGAAGAAAGTGGTAATGAAAAAAAGGATTTAAATAGTTATTGGGGAGATTTAATATATTATAAGTTAAAAATAGAAAAAAAAAATGTTAAAGTAAAAAGAAATTAGGGTATTTATTATGAGAAAATAATAAAATGAAGTTATAGTATGTATGAGATAATAATGATTGTGAAAAGGAGGTTAGGTTAACAATCGAAAACAAAGAGATAAGAAGATTTTAGAAAGATGAAGAGGAAACATGCAATGAGAGGAACACTTAGAGGTAAGGAAAATAAATTGAGAAATGTAGGAGGATACGAGGAAAAGAAGCAAAGAAAAAGGAGAGGAGAGAGATAGGCTATAAATGACCATGTATCTAAACTTATGAAGGAGAAATCCTAATGATTAAGTTGATGAATGATGGACTTCTAAGATTGGCAGGTTGTAGCCATCTTCGCGATTTAAGTTATTAGGATGTTTTTCGATTTCAAGGGCTTCACGAATGAAACGAGAGGAGTCTTGAGGGGTAGAGGCTAAAATTTTTGTTTGGTCAAAGAAAATAAGGTGCTTGGATTTAAAGGAGTGTTCGATGATAGTTGATTTGGAGATTTGGTTATATGTAGTATAAACTATATGCTCTTTAAGCCTAGTTTTAAAGTTTCTTCCAATTTGACCTATGTAGGATTTCCCACAGGGACAAAGAATTTGATTTGGTAAACTCCTGGGCCGAACATCGAGTTGGTTTTATCTTTAGTAGTTTTGAAATTTTTTTTGAGGGTTTTGTAGGGTTTGAACATGGTTTTGATATTCTTCTTAGCCAATAGCTTCACAATATGCTCAGTGGTGTCATTGTAATCTAGGGAATAGAAGCAGGCATTTAAGAGAGACACATTAAGCACATCAAGACACACACATACTCCTAAGAAAGAAGGAGACAAGTGTGGGGAAGGATATTCAACTGCTTTATTATTCCTCCTTTAGGGTTATTTATAAAATAGGTAAATGGTTGGAGTGGTTGCACCCACTCCAACTAATCATTCGTTAGGTTTTTTTAATCCTTTATTACATACATTCATATATATTTACTTGACTTTATCTACTCTATGTATAATGTCTAATGATACATGTATGTGATGACTATTAGGGCCTAAGAGCATATATGATTTCAGGGGCTAAATTTCGCAGATGGACTAATTTTCAATGTTTTTTCTCAAAAACATATTCCTTAATTTCCATTTTTTCTATAAATGACTCGCCCAAATTCCATAGAAAAAAATTATTTTACCTTAAAAATCGCCAAAATTTTATAGAAACTATATAAAATCCTTAGAAATTTGAATATTTTTACAAAACTATCGCCAAGCATTTTACATTTTGCATATCAAGGACTAGTAAGATTAGCCCATGTTTCTACATTTTAATATAAATTTTCATCCTTAAAATCATCCCTTCCTAAGAGGCCCCTTCAACATATCCCCCACACTCAAATCCTTGCCCATCCTGAGTAGTGTGCAGATAACTAATGTCATGTTACTCTTTGGCCTTGGCCTCTTAAAAATTGCCAAAATTTTATAGAAACTATATAAAATCCTTAAAATTTTGAATATTTTTACAAAACTATTGCCAAACATTTTACATTTTGCATATTAAGAACTAGTAATATTATTTTATGTTTCTACATTTTAATATAAATTTCCATCCTTAAAATCATCCCTACCTAAGAGGCCTTTTCAACATCTCCCCCACACTCAAGTCCTTGTTAGTCCTGAGCAAGTGTGAAGATAACTAATGACATGTTACTCTTTGTCCTTGGCCTTTGTCTTCAATCTGGTAGTGACATGTGCATTCTGTGAGTCTCATAGTGCTTTGCTCCCACTCAACAATGGTCCTTTTGATCGTATGGTTACACCTTTCTCTCTGATGCCTTCAAAGTGGTGAGTGACTCATTCTAGACTCATCTTGCACATGCACAACACTCGTCGGGGATAAATTTTCTATGGAATTTGGGCGAATCATTTTTAGATATGGAAATTAGTGAATCTTGTTTTGGGAAAAACCATGGAGAATTAGCCCATTGGACAATTTAGCCCCTAAAATCATCTATGACACTCATAGCAAGATGATTCATCTTCCCATGTGAGCGTCTTACTTTGCGCTTTGCCAATCTACCATTTCTCTTCTTTTTGTCTTTCGAGGTCACAACTCAAGAACTATTCTGCAACCTTTATATCAGGGGGTTCAATCAGTCCACTCATTCTTCTGCCATAATATTTTCTTTTTATCTCTTGTGTTTGTGTCTGTTAAGATATGTCTCTTTCTGGACTGCCTTCGATTGTTGCCAACATGTTACGATCACCATGCTCTCTCAACTACTATGTGCACACTGCTCTGCTTTGCTCATCAAACTTGGATGTGCTTCTTTAATTTTTTCTGGTCTCTAAAATTATATGGAGTCTGCATCTAATATTATATGAAGGACGACCTCACTACCACTGATATTATATGAAGGACGACTTCACTACCACTTTACATGAACATTACAAAATCAACTAAGTATTGTCCACTGAATATCAATTTCCATCGATGAAAAACTGATCTCATCAGCTAAAAACTAACTTACATTACATTGATAGAGGAGATCACCTACCTTTCCCTCCTTTCTTCACTTTTAACTTGGATTTTGCAAAGACTTATATAAACTCAATCAGTGTACATAACTAACTTAACATTTTTTATTTTCTTATCTATAGACTCAACTAAACTATTGTCCTCAATGTATTAGCACTCATAAAGTGAGACTTCTTTTTGAACATTTGACATGAGACCTTTCCCACTCTTTACAATGACTATTATGACTTCTTGTATACATTGTAAACCAACTTTACATGACCCATACAACCAAAAAAAACCTTTTCAGTGCTTTAATGAATGACTCAATTGACTAAGTGAATCACCCATTTTCACTTAAAAGGCCCTTTCCTTCATAACGTGGACATTACATAAACCATCTTTTTATGCATTTTTATATTTGTAAATTGTCTTTTTCTTTGAAGACTTTCCAAAAAGATATGAGGATCACCCACGAATTATCAGGATATCTATGTGAAGCAAAATATTAACAAGATATCTAAGTGAAGCATCTTCGAGGTAAATGTTGTGATATCATAAATTTGTTCTTTGATGAAGACACTGGCATGTCACGAAACCCTTCAAGGATCAAATCCTCAGCATGAAGTGGTTGAGGCCGCTCACCAAGAATCAATTCCAACGAGCACATAGATACTGTCATCACTTCGCTCAACATACAAGTGATATCATTCTGTAGCATGTAGATGCAGACAATGAAAGTGTGACCAAAACCGAATCTCTAGCCGATGAAACCTTGCATGGGACGTAAAGTAATTCTAGCAAAAGCTTTTGCAGGAAGTCCAATCGACTTCCTTCTCCAGTTAATTGTACGGTCTTCATTAAAACAGTTGACTTAATCCATATATGATTGTCAATAGCCTTTCACTAGCGTTGCCTCTGACCAATGAAATTATCCCCACAATGCGTTGATTGGAATCCCAGGTCGAAGGTTGGTCGATCGACTTGTTTATTGCTTAGGCTGTTCATCTTTAATGCCATCATTGAGGAAGAACTTCGGTGAGGGAAATACCGAGCGTGACCATATAATGACTTGAGTTGTGCCACGAGTTGGATCGAGTGAGGGACTAAGAATATTTCCAATACAACAACACTAAAACCATGTTGCCCCAATAATAGCATTAGAATGTATATAATCCATGTGAAGACAGGCATGTATGATAAAAATGTTTTGCTCGACAATAAAAAGAAAAAAATCTCATGTGTCTKGGAGACAACATGGACTCGGCTGTAATCACAGGGAAGAAAAGCTTCATGAACCACCTAACAACATACACCTCTGCAACATTTGGTGAGTATTGTTTCCTGCTATGGAATGAACTACTTATATGCCCTTTATTTCATATCTATGTAATTGTTTCGATCTAAGAGGAATGCTTGACATGGAATATTATGGCTGTCAATGGCAATAGATTTATTGCTTGTGATATTGGGATTGAGAACACGGTGATGCCAAAAAAACAAAAGCATCAGGCAGTGGCACCATCAGGTATTGGCACTTTGAGTGGGATTAGATCAAATGGTGTTCTATCATTGCAGCATGAAGGGCTAGCAGGTACAGAGGTGTGAAAATAGGGAAGTGCATAATAAGTTTGAAATGGTATGGCATAATATGCTCTCAATAGTTCTTTATATCAACTTTATTTGTAGTATCCTTCTTTTTTTTTTCAATAAATGAAGAATACAACTTCTACTAATAACTAAATCAAAATTTCTGTAATTTCTCTCAAAATATCTTGTTCTGCAACCCATATTTAATATAAAATGAATTAATCAATGACCATACCAAAGCCAATATTTTACTCATGGTTTGTGGATAGGTCTTCAAACTTGATCATGATCGTTGATAAACATCCATGAGCATCAAGAACAAATTTTCCATTTAATATCAAAGTCCCGATTCAAGTCACACGACAAGAGAAACATAGTGTTGTAATCTAGGGAATAGAAGCATGCATGTAAGAGAGAGGCATTAAGCACATCAAGATACACATATAATCTTAAGAAAGAAGGAGATAAATGTGGGGAAGGATAACCAACCATTTTATTATTCTTCTTTTATGGTTATTTATACAATAAGTAACTGGTTGGAAAGGTTGCACCCCCTCCAACTAATCATTTCTTAGATGTTTTTTTATCTTTTATTACATACATTCATATATATTTATTTGACTTTATACACTATATGTCCAATGTCTAATAATATATGTATGTGATTACTATTAGGGCCTAAGAGGCCCCCTCAACAGGGTTCTTGGATATAAGGGAGAGAGAGGAGAGCATGAGGAGAGAGGGGATTTTTGGTTTAGGATTGTTGGTTGAGCTAAAGACTTGGCTAATTTGAAAGAGAGAGAGAGTAGCCATTGAACAAAAGAGATTTGGTTAAGTGGACATTTTTTCCCGCAAGGAATTGTGAGGCATTTATGCAGATGGAATGAGTAATCAAGGTTTTTACGACAACGGATTTTTGAGGTGGATGATGGTGGGAACTAGAATTAAGGTATCTGTCTATGTGAGTTTTCTTCTTGATTAAGGTATCTGTCTATGTGAGTTTTCTTCTTGTAGACTTGGTGGGAGAAGGAGCCATCACGAAGACGAGAGATGAGAACATCCAAAAAAGGGATAGAGTTGTCCTTTTAAATTTCCATAGCAAATTGGACGTGGGGGGAAAGACTATTAGGATGATTGAAGAAAGAGATCAAGTGGGAATGGCCATGAGGCCAAATGACAAAAGTGTCATATACAAATAGAAACCAACATTTGGGTTTGAGATGAAAACTACTTAAGGCAAAAGACTCAAAATGTTCCATAAATATATTATCCACTCTCGGGGATAATGATGACTCTATGGATGTACCTTCAGTTTGTTCATAGAAAACCCCATTAAAAGTAAAGAAGGTCGAGGAGAGGTAGATTTTGATAAGATTAAGAGTTTGTGGGTCAACCAGTTTGGACATCAAGGTTAGGGCTTTTGAAATATGAATTTTGGTAAAAAGAATAACCACTTCAAAACTAACCATAAGATCATCACCATAAAGACAAAAATTCTAAGTTTTATAAATGAAATCAGCAGAATCTTTAATAAAAGAGAAGGTGCTACTGACTAAGGTTTGAAGTTTATAGGAAAGAAAAAAAAACTAAAAAGGGCATGGGTGGGGGCTCCTATAACGCTCACTGTAAGTCTAAGAGAAATATTTTTTTAGGTTGGCCATAGATCCTTAGGATTTGGGGTTGTGCTTATTATAATTTAATTTTCAATCAACATAGCTTATATTGACATCTGTTTATCAAAAATCCAGAGGTTAAGAGAAAATTAATACATCTCTTCGACCCTCATTGTAGTAAGCGCATCTAACTTCCCCATATTCAATTGTAAATATGTTTTTTTTTTTTTTTTAATCGTTGTTAGGGTGATATTCAGATTTAGTCAAAATTTAATGAAGTTATATTGGCGCAGGTTTCATACTGTTGACAATGATAACTTCAGTCGTCGTACAAGGAAAGGAGATGATGATAAATCAACAGGGCCCTCGTGAGATAGCCATCTTTTTCTTGCTAGATTTGTTGCTTTAGTTTCATTTATTTTTTTAATATTTAATTTGGTGTTTCACAGTATACTGTCCAGAGTTTTGCTACGACGATCTGGTATCCAGCACATGCACATCATTGGGAAACGAATTACTAAAACCATATTGCAATTGCTGTATTCTGCAACAGCAATTGCCTGACGCTACAGGCTGCAGCTTGAATTTTGCCAACGGGTCTGCCCTCCACTGTTGTGGACGCATACAACCCTGTTGAAGTTTTGTATTTAATTAATCTCATTTATTTCCAACCAATATATAGGGAAATTTTAAAATGGTTGGAGTTTTTAAGCAAAGTTCAAATGGTGGGACTTATAATTTTAATTATTTTAGTTTTTCTAAAAAAATTATTAATTTTAATTCAAGATTCATAAAAATGGTTCAATTTTTTGAATCCATTTCAACCTTAAAATTAGGAATATTATAGATCAGTTTAATTTTTACTTGTATTTTAAAGATCAAGTTAAGATGATATATATTGCTGATTTAATTTAGTACTTATATTATTTTATTATAATAATATTTTTTTGATATTTTTGTTTTTATAAATTGTTTTTTAATTTAATTTATTAATTTAAAGATTATGATACAATTAAGTTGAAGGTTTTTTAAGCTTAATTTTATTATTTAAAAAAATCTAACTTTTAAAATGGATATTTCATTCATTATTAAGAAATTTAATTATAATGTTAAAAAATAAAATAAAAATGCTGTTAATCTTGATTATTAAGAAATTTAATTATAATGTTAAAAAATAAAATAAAAACGCTATTAATCTTGATTTGAGTGGTAAAGTTGTTTTGAAGAACTTGTAATTTTTTGGGAGCAAAAATATGTTTTTAACGGTTAAATTTATTCAAATTATATGAGTGAAATAATAATTTAAAATAATATTAAAAACAAAATTATATAAGAATAAGCTAAATAAAAATAATAATAATAAAATAATTATAATTTTTTTTAGTAATGATATTAAATTGATTAAAATAGTAAGATTTTAATGAATAAAATGAAAAAATAAGGAAAACTTTGTGAATAGTTCAAAGTTATAGATTTAAAAATAACATCTATAAAATTATAGATTTAAAAATAAGATGTATAAAGAAATGGATAATGATATTGAAAATAAGGAAAAAGTTGTCAATATTTCAAAGTTATAGATTATAAGATGTTTAGAAAAATGGATAATAATAATGAAAATAAGGAAAAAGTTGTTAATGGTCAAAGTTATAGATTATAAGATGTATAGAGAAATGGATAATGATAATGAAAATAAGGAAAAAACTGTTAAAGGTCAAAGTTATAGATTTAAAAATAAGATGTCTAGAAAAATAAATAATGATAATGAGAGCAACTTAATAGTGTAGTAGTTTTTTTGCAAGTCATATGTTAGATTAATTGAAAGAATTGGATAATGAAAAATTGTAATTTTGAAGTTGAAATCCACATTTTTATTGGAACAATATGAATTATAAAGAAAACTTATTGGAAATTAAGGATTGCTTGTTACAATATTAGCTCACTCCATGATAATGAATAAATAATTGATTAAAAAGTTTGAATCCATTGGGAGGCTTCAATAGTTCAACATATGAGATATCATTTTTTAGGATTATGTATGTAGAATTAGTCATTAACTATGATATCTCTTTCATGAAAATTAACTAAATTTTTTCTTGAAACCCAACAACAATCATTTTGAATTGATGAAATCCCAGAGATAGATGAAATATTAACATTGCAAAATATAGTTGTATTGATGGTATTGGATGTTAACATTGCACAATCTAGTTTAATAATGATGTGCTGGACCCATTTATGCATTAAATACAACAATTTCATTAATCCAAAATTGCAATTTTAGAGAAGATTACTTGACTAAATTTCAATGATAGTAAATTGGAAATGTGTAAAAACTTACAATACTTGGTCTTCTTTATTATGAAAATAAAGTAAAATGATTAAAAAGTAAATAAAAATGAGGAGAAAAGGAAAAAGACTTAGTTTTATTTATTAAGAAAATAAAGTTAAATGATAAAAAAGTAAAATAGAAATGAGGAGAAAAAAAAAAAGCTGGGTTGAAAATAATAAAAAAAATATGAAATTAATTATTAGATTTTATTAAGTTTGGATTGAATAAAATAATGAGATAATGGAGTTTGGTCATATTGTTAAAGAAAAATTTATTCTAGATTTGAAAATTACATAATAAATTATTAATTTATTATTTTTAATTAATTTATTATTTTATATAATAAGTGAAAAAAATTTTAATTTCTAAATATTGTTAAATTGATTTGATGATTACAATACATGTTTTATTTAATAAACTCAAAAAATTGAGATTTTAATAAGTATGGACACATCTATTGCTTATTTTATTGTTTTATTATTATAAATATAGGTTAGTTTAACATATGTGGAAAGGCTTATTTCTTATTTGCTTATAATCATTGGTGATACACTTTTTACCATGTTTTTCATAATCTTAAATCAATTATTTAAGTACTATGCAATAAGCTTTTACTAACACAAATTAACCTATTAGTTTTATTAAGATGAAAAACATTAATGATATAAAATTGTTTCCATTATTAAGATAATAGAAATTTATAGTGATCTTTTTATCAATAAAAAAAATATAAAAATATAGAAAAAAACACCATAAACAAAGATAAATAGTATAAGTACAACAAATGAATTATGTTTGCTATGCGTGAAAAATTATGGCAAGGAAAAATATATGAGGGTGGGGGCATTAATAGATAAAATATAATAATATTTTATCTATTAATGCCCCCCACCCATGTGAAATTTTAGTTGACATTAAATATGAGTTGGATAGAAAATAATGATTACAAGGTCGACCCCTGCAATAAGACATTCAATTATGGACCAATCACTTAATAGATAAATAATTTTTGAAATAACATGAAAATAAATAATTTAATTTGGTATAGTTAAACTTGGGAATATGGCTAATTTTTTTTTGTCAAAATAATATAAAGTCAATGCATTGCTATATACTTAGCCTTCTACATGTATAATAAGATAATAATTAGGAATAAACTTACCAATAGGTTAAAATTATAATTTCATAAATATGATATATTAAAGAGAAATAATTTATGATAATTAATAATAAGTTTATTGAAATTTAGAGATAGGTAATAAAAAAATGAAATAAATAAATATAAAAGAGGAGAAAAAGGAGATTGGGGGAGAAAATTTTTAATTACAAGAGGAAAAGAAAATAATAGATGTGAAAAGTCTAAGTTACTTACTAAAATAGATAAGCTTGCATGAGGGGCTAAGTTTATCACCATCTTCTCTATTAATTTTATCGTGGTGTTCCTAATTTTCTAGAGATTTGATGAGTAATATGAGATAGATATTAAGACAAGTAATGTGAAGTAGATGTTAAGACTTTGGTGTGATCAAAACAAATAAAATGTTTAGTATTATGGAAATACTATGTAATAATGGATCTGATAAACATATTATAGAAATTATAAATCAATAGATATGCTTAATCTTTAATGCTTTTAAATAATTGTTTAATCATTTTATTTAGGTTTAAAGATTTTTTTTATATTTTTTTGAATAAAATTCTAAAATATGCATAATTATATTCAATTAACAAGAATTAATTCTAAAATATAGTAGTGTGTTTTTGAATCCAAGCTCCAACCTTTAACTCTTGGAATACAAAGGAAATTAATATTAACCCAAAAGATACAAAACCTTTTTATACAATGAAAATTGTCCCTAGCACGTCTTTTTAGAATAGGCAATGACACCTCAACAATTGATGCAACAAGCTATGAAAATCCCAAATTTCAGTTAAAACTCTTTCACTTGAAGCATAGTTTTCTATGAGTTACAATTATGGCTAAGGCCTTTTTACAAATGAGGCAAACATCACATAGTATATTTTTGATAATTTTTTTTATTATTTATTTAACTTAAACTAATTTGACTTGTAAGACGTGTTAGACTTTTTTATTGTTGGAGATAAAACCATTTTATGCAATGAAAGTTGTTCTTTTTATGCAATGAAAGTTGTTCCTAGCACCGTCTTTCTAGAATATGCACTGACACCTGAACAATTTATGCAAGAAACCATGGAAAGCCTAAATTTCAATTAAAAATATTTCACTTGAAGCATAGTTTTCTATGAGTTACAATTATGGATAAGGCCTTTAAACATCAGGATATTTTTGATCATTTTTTTTATTATTTAGTTAAATTAAATTAATTTGGTTTGTGAAATATGTGTTAGACTTCCTTATTGTTGGAAATAAACTAATTTTAAAAGATCAAACCTCTTTCCTTACACAAACAAGGACTTTATATCCATTACAAAATTGAACTTGGATTGTTTGCATAGTGATACTCCATCCCAATCACTAAAACATTTTAGTATTAATACAATCATATTAATGGTAGTTGATATACATTATAAATAACATTAAGGTTTTCACTTTTATCAAATAATGTTAATGTTGCCCAAGTATGAATGGAAGGTTACCCATACTTATAAAAAAAAAATAGAATCATATTAATGGTAGTTGATATACATTGTAAATAACATTAAGGTTTTCACTTTTATCAAATAATGTTGCCCAAGTATGAATGGAAGGTTATCCATACTTATAAAAAAAAATAATAATAAAATAATTATTATGAATATTAAAATTATAAATTATATATATATATATATATATATATATATATATATATATATATATTCCAGTTTGTCTTTTAGTGTTTTCCTTTTTTATTAAATAATGTTACCCAAATATATCAACAATTTGATGACACATGTGAAGGGAAGGTTACTCATATTTATAAAAATAAAAATAGTAATGAAATAATTAATATGAATATATTAAAATTTTAAATATATATATATATATATATTCTGTCAACATTTTCATGCATATATGCATCAATTCAATTCTCTGTTGAAAAACATTAGTAGTTTTTGTAGTCAACCAACCATGGCTCACTACTTCAATAATTCATTTTCCATGCCCAAACCTCAAACCAAGAATTATCAAAGAGGAATGAATAGTCAAGAATGTTGTAATAATGAGTGGCCAACCAAATAAGGTAACCAAAAAATGTCCCACAACCATGGTTTATATAATTGATTGTCAAGGCATAAGGTGGCTCCTCAAGAAGCTCACGTGACCCCTTTCTTTCTCACTGAAATCAAGGTAGGTAAAATAAAAAATTAAAGTCCTAGGTCCTAAACCCCCCTCGTTTGTGGAATCATAGCCCCTATAACTCTTTTCCTTGTCTGTCTTGTAGCCAACGATGTATTTTATTATTAATATTCAAAGTATTACATTTCCTATGCTCTCTAGCCTTCTTAACTTCTCAAGAACTCTGACCTTTCATAAATTAAAAAAACACATTATTCATATTCGGTCTTACTGGACGTTAATCATCATCATCATCATATTGTATTCCTCATTCCATCTTATTACAATTATACATGTATATTCAATAACAAATTGTTTAAGAAAAAGGACACTACACAATAAAAAAACACATGCTAAAAAGCAATAAGAAAATGAGTTAAATATTATGCCAAGCATGGGCTTTCATCTTTTATTGGTACCACACTTCTGATTCATCATCTTCCATAAGTTTCTCAACCGCTCATACAATTTCAATTTCAAGGTCCATTATTTCTTCAAGCATTGGAAACTTTTCCTTGACACCTCATTTTTGATTCATCAACTTCCATAAATTTCTCAACCTCTCATGCAATTGCAATTTTAGGATCCATTATTTTTTCAAGCATTGGTAGCTTTTGGCTTTTTGAAAAATACATAGAGAGGCCACTAACAAGAGAAGAGAACTTTTTATGGTGCTTGGAGTAATTTTGAGAGTGATATAATTAGATAGAGACATACCCATATGTATGGTTATTATCTTTACCCATTCTTGTACATAGGAGACTTAAAAAGGGAGTTCCAAATAACCCTTTTGATACAAGACCATAGAAACATCAACCTCGTACTATCATTCTAATATTTCTGCAATATGTCACTCTAAATCCATCATGCATGCATCTCTGATGTTGCTGTTCAGTTTTCCTATTACTCAAATTATGATTTCCATTAATTATATCAAGTTAAATTCTTGGTCTCATCCATCTCTCTTGCATAGTGCTTAACTCCCCTCTTTGCATTGCTTAAGTCTCATAAAGTGCAACAACCATTATGACAATGACCATGAACCATGGTTTCACTAGAGCCACGATCGCGCTGAGATGGAGAGAGAATGAAACGAGAATGAATTAAAGTTTGTGAGAGATGACATTGCACAAATTACAGACATAAAATAATATTCGTATTGCATTACTTTTTTGCACAATTACTACACAATTATATAGTTGGATTTAGATCCAACTTATTCTAAACATAGAGAGAGGGGTTGAGAGAATCTCTCAACAACCTCCAAGAAAACCAAACCAATTCTCTTGTAAGCATTATTTCAACACCCTCCCATAATGCTTACATTACAAATATTATATCATAATTACAATATTCAAATTTCAATATAGATACTTGTCTTGACATGGTCTTCATCATCACTCCTATCTAATCTGGAATCTTCTGGCATACTCTCTTTCTTCTCCACAAATTCAAGCTTCCCTTTCAACTCATTTAAGATACCAATTCTTCTAACCATCATTGACGAATTTGTAGAATTGACGCTTCTTGACCTCCTAAATGACAATCTCGATACTGAATTTCCCTATGGATACACTACCATCTGTGGAATTCCCTTGAAGAGAAAATTTTGACAGTTATATAGGATAGTGATCTAATTACTGGATATTTTCAGTGGTCAATCATACAACTGACCTTCTTTAAACAAATCTACAACAATATAGACAAGGATAACTTGTAACTGGTGATCTGGAAGAACCGAAGTACAACAAGTCCCACCATCATCTGACAGAATGTAGACATAATCAAATTAATGATCTGTTCTCTCAACGCCGAAGAACTTCAAGAACCACTAATTTTAAATTATGGTACTCTTCTGGGTAATTGGTTCTTCATCATGTAAATTTTACAAACCCAAATAATACTAATACTTTTCAATAATCATTGAAATCACTGCTAATTAAGAAAATGATGACAAAGAAAAGAATATGCCAACACACAATACATCTCCAATATCTAAACTCCATGGAGAAAATAAATCCATGCAACTCGAAGCAGTCCCACCACGATAAGTGCAGGAACTTTGTCTGCAACTTCATTCCGTTGTAGATCTTGGGAATAAAACAAAGTTCTCAAATCACTGCAACAATGGAAATCTTGATCATAAATTCTGGATCAACAATTCCACTTAGTTTCACATCAGACACACAATGATCTACTACAACACATAATATTCCACGATGGTCTATGATCTAGAAATAGTAGCTCGATGTCTCTACACTGGAAGGAACATGTTTCCCCTTTTTTCACAATGACATCCACTCTATCTTCCTTGGCAGCAATGGATTTTATCATAATTATGCTCAACAAATTCGTGGTTGTCTCCTCTATGCAAGAAGCGATTTGGAAATGACAACTTCCCTCTCATGACAATGATGGAAACGAATCTATAAACAACTTCTTGAGATGACTGGAAAAATGAATTGTATACCCAACTATCCACATGATATATGGATCTACAATCCCTTTCACATAATGATATGTCCTCAATAGAAATGCAAAGACTATACAAAGGCTGCGTTCTATAGGGATAATGCACGTGATCCGATGGAAATGATTTCTTAGTGAGATAATGGTTGTTAGGCGAAATCTATGTTGTTATAATAACGTTGTAGTACTTGCCCAACCATCTAATTGTCAACCCGGGGTACGTAGACTGACGAAGCACATGCACTGTATATGCAGGACTGAAGTAGAACTAATATAATCTAATCTATGTTGCTGAAATCAAACTGATCTAAGAAAGCATTGAAACACTAACTAGGAAAGCATGAAATTGCCTAAGGGAAATACAACATGTGAAGAGTTAACAACAATGAGCTCATACAATATATCAATCTCAAATCATATTAAAATAATCAAATGACAAAACATGAAAGAATAACAAAGCTAAGAATTCCCTTCTCCTGATTACAATCACATCTTAATTGAATTCTAACTCTAATTCAATCCTAATTCTAATTTTAATTGAATTCTCATGAAGAGAGAGCACTCTCTTATATACATGAAGAAGATAACCATCTCATAATTGCAGATCCACTATTCTCT
>JASDQU010245664.1:0-10001 GCA_032191745.1 Picea mariana | reverse complement strand
TTACAATTAGGGTTACAGGCAGGTCTGACTCTTGAACAATATAGCAAGGGATCTCATACACCCACTAGTGCTCATCCACTAGGGGCACATCCATATGGATGTCCATATCTCTATCTCACTGCATTACACAGAATAACCACTTCTAGTGCTCAGCCACTAGGATCACGTTCACCTGTGCTCATCCACAGGCATGTCCACTCAATAGATCTTCTTTCCCACTGCATTACACAGGAGAGTCATCTGGATTTTCTCATCAACTCTCTACTCAGAGGAGGCTAATACATCATCTTCATTTATGTTCTCATGGCGATGCACCCAACACTTTGGGATTTCACACGTTCACCTTGTGCTTAGCCACAGGCACGTCCAACTCTGCAGATCTCCTTTCTCACTGCGTTACACAAGAGAATCATCCGGAGTTCTTCTCAACTCTCTATAAGGAGGAGGCCACCTCTACGTTCCAGCTCTGTCAAAGATAGGAATCACACACCCCTCTCAGGGGCTTTCTCTCAGGTTTGTAAGATGGAGAATGTCTCACATAGCTGCAATCATCAACACTCCCTCTCAGCTAGGTAGGCATTCTTCATCATGCCAAGTGTCACACAGATGTACTTTGATCTTTGTCTTGGTTGTAGTCATCAACACTCCCTCTCAACTAGGAAGGTATTCTTCACCAAGCTAATTTGGTGGCTAATTTGGTGAAGATGTCTGCAATCTGCTCATGTGTTAGGAAGGTACTACAAATGTACTATTATTCTCTGCATCATATATCTGATATAATGATATTTCATCTCAACGTGTTTCAATCCATCAAGAAACACTGGGTTCTCAAAGAGACTTACACATGGCTCTTGTTATCATCATAGAATCTGTCTCATGATCAAGTAAATCTGTCAAAATATTGTGAAGCCACATTGCTTCGCGCACTCGATGCTATATATTTTGCTTCTGTGGTACTCAAGGCCACATAGTTTTGTTTCATGCTGCATCAGGAAACCATGGCAAACTTTATGGTAAGACAATAACCAGATGTCTCTTCCGGTCCACTGTACTCTCTTCTCAGTTTGTATAGGCATATCCCTGCAAACTCAATTTCACACTTGGAGGCATATCCCAGACCATATCAAATTGTTCCTTGTGTATATCTCAATACATGCTTTATTGTTCTCTAGTGAGTTTGTCTCGGTTGGCTCATGGATTGGCTAAGCATATTCACTGCATAACATGGATTAGGTCTGGTGTTAATCAGATACATCAATGATCCAATCAGCTGTGGATCAATCTCGTTTGAATCATCATCATTCATTTTCTTCAAATCTAACACAGTGTTTTTGTATTCTTGTCAAGCTGGACTTCTTTAATTTTTCCATTGTATATTTTTCTTGACTTAGGAAAATCTCATTGGCTTTATGTCATACTTCCAGGAACTAGAGCATCATACTCAGATCCTTCATCTTGAAATCAGAAGTCAAGGCTTACTTGTTTTCGACAACAAAGGCTTTCTGAATAAATCATCAAAATCAGGCTCTCGTCACCAACACTGTAATAATATAGGTTTTGATTTGCAACACTCTTTCTGAAACCCAAACTCATCAAGAATCCATTCATCTAATATAGTTTCCAAATCATGGATGGTAGTATGGATGGAAGTGTATCGGGCTTACTGGATCAAGTGTCTCATCATAGACAACTCCCTCTGTTTGTGAGAATCCTTTGGCTTTGTATTTCTTGACCCTTTCATCAGTTGCATGCTTGCTCTTATAGATCTACTTGGAAGTTACCACATACTTCTCTTCTGGTCTCTGAATAATATCTTATATATCAATCTTTAAAATACATTGGTATTCTTTTGTTATGGTATCTTGTCATACCTGTTTCTCTTGTTGTTTCTTCAATGAAGTGACTCATGACTGAAGACTAGCTTTGAAAAATTATTTTTCTTTCTCAAGGTGTCCCTTGAGGGACTTGTATGTTTCTCTGCCTTCTAATAGAGTTTTGTTGACTCTAGGCATGCCCTTTTATGCCCTTACTGCAATATCTCTGGATATATCAACTAGAGCAACTAGATTAGTTGGAATAATGTATGTCTCATTCTAAATTGTTGAAGGGGGAGAAAGTATTGTCTCACTGTCAATCTCCATTTGAGACTCTTTGGGTCTATTGCATGGGTATCTCTTCTTTAAGGACAACATCTCTCCTTGTCTCTCATAAGAATCAATCAAATATGGTTTGGACTCCCGTACCAGGGATAATGGTCCAAGTCTTTGAGGGCTCCAATACTAAGGATAATATCCTTCATTTATTAAAAATGCAATCAACTATAAAATTAGAGATCAACTAATTTACCTAGTTTGTAGTCATGTTTTAGCTTAGAGGAAGTACTTCTCCTCTCTCTTATCTTCATTTTTTTCAGGTGGATCTGGATCAATGTCGGCAGTAGAAGCATATTGTCTTCCCTTCTTCCTGGTTGGACAGTTTCTTGCATAGTGTCCATATTTGTCACATCTGAAGCACTGAATTTTGGAAACATCTCTTCTTTGATTATAACCTGGGTTTGATGAAGACTTTTCATCTTTGAATGTTTGTCTGAAGTTTCTTTTGAATTTTCATCCTTTCTTTGTATGAAGTGCAAGAGCATGATTTTCTTCTGAGGAGTCCTCCACTCCTCTATTTCTAAGTCTACGTTCTTCTTGAGTACAATCTGTCCATAGACGATCAAAGGTTGGTAGACTTTCTCTTCCACTATTGAAGAAAAGGCTCCAACTATTTTGGAAGGTTGTTGAGAGTGGTTAAGACAAGTTCTCTATCAGACATGATTTCTCCAATGGTTTCTAGATGCTCTTTAATCTCTGATATCTTCATAAAGAAGATGGCAACTGTGTCACCTTTCGTCATCTTGGTACTTTGAAGTTGGCTCTTCAAGGTAATAGCTCTAAGGGTGTTGTCACTTTCAAACATTTCTTTTAATGCTTCACAGATATCATAAGTTGTCTTCAATTTGGCAGTACGAGGTAAGGGATGATCTCTTACTAAGTAGATGATTAATTTTCTTTCTTTGACATCTTCTTCCTTTCTTATCTTCTTCTCTACATCTGTAGTTGTGTCTGGTAAGGTTTTAGTTACCACATCCAAAAGGTCATCTTCTTCAAGGGTGACCTGAAGCCTTGATTTCCAGGAGCTAAAGTTGCTTGCTCCATCAAGCCTATCTTCTACTAAGGCTCTGTTCTTCATTTGTTTGGTTTCTTCAAACTCTCGCCAACTGGATTTTGAAAACCTAATGATTAGGTTGAATTAGTACCCTTGGATTTTCTTGGAATTATGACTGCCAACAATCAACTTTGATAGTGTCACGAAAATGCTTGTTGAATTAAGAAAAACATTTCTTCAAGAAGTTCCAGAAATCTAAGATCAAGATTCTGCAGAAAAAATCGGCACCCTAGAAACCCTAGGGACAAAAACTCAAAATCTTCGGAATTTGATTTTGAAGGTCTCTGGAGATGTGTTGAGGAGGGTCGTACAACTTGGTCCAAGTTTTAGCTCCAACGTACACTTATAAAGAGGTGAAAGGGCTAATCAAGTGAGGGTCATACGGATTTTTGCAAAAACCCTAGAGGTCGTAGGGAACTGCAGAAGGAGGATGGTTTAGCCTTTTGAAATCCTGTGCAAGGGTTCTTCAAGACCTATGCTTTGATACCATGTTGAGTTTTCAATAAGCATGAAGTTCATTCCATTTTTAACACTTAACTTAACCATAACCAATAATGTTGCGACAACCAAGATCACAAGAGGAAACACCATGCACAAGAACACAAGAAGTATCCTCGGAAACCCTTCTCAACAAGGGAAGAAAACCCAGCCAAAATCCTTTGCTATAATCTTCAAGAGAAAGACCTTCACCACCAATGAAACCTAGCACACAAGAGGGTGCTCAAACCCTAGAAGACTAGCGCCCAAGAGAGTTGCGCACTGTAAATGTGTTGAACCTGCACAGAATAGATCTAGCTAGAAAATACTACACACATTTGCAAAGAGAAATTGAGAAAGAAGAAGCAAGATAGAAAGAATGGAAGAATTCTCATTAACCGTATTCCACACTCAAAAGAGTGAATAATTTACAATAGATATAGGNATTAATTAACTGAACAAAGAGTAGTGAGTTGGTGATGATCCCAATGTTACATGGTGACAAAACCAATGCAACATCTAAACTTAACTCAACTAGTCAAACTGAAGTGTCAACTAAAAGAGAATATTCTTCAGGTGGAATATTCTCCCCTAAAATATAGGAGACTGGATAATGACTAATTATGACTAATAAACAAGGAATAACCTTAGGAAAAATAAATCATAAGTGTGTGTGAAGTAACTCCAACACGCACTTTCCCAAGAAGGTGTACTTGCTGAAATTCCCAAAATCACATGAAAGATATGATTCCTCAATGGGGAATATACCTTTACTTATACTAGACTGAACCTATCAATAGAAGTGTATATTGGCACAACGGGGCTGACCTCACTAGCTCACAATATAATTAATATTAACCAGATTAATTATCGTTTACATTGATTATTAATCACATTAAGGTGGGGTCGGCCTCTACCCTTTACATTACAATTAGGGTTACAGGCAAGTCCGACTCTTGAACAATATAGCAAGGGATCTCATCCACTAGGGGAACATCCATACGGATGTCCATATCTCTGACTCACTGCATTACACAGAAGAACCACTTCTAGTGCTCAGCCACTAGGATCACATTCACCTGTGCTCATCCACAGGCACGTCCACTCAACAGATCTTCTTTCCCACTACATTACACAGGAGAGTCATTTGGAGTTTCTCATCAACTCTCTGCTCAGAGGATGCTAATACATCATATTCATTTCTCTTCTCATGACGATGCACCCAGCACTTTGGGATTTCACACGTTCACCTTGTGCTCAGCCACAGGCACGTCCAACTCTACAGACCTTTCTCACTGTGTTACACAAGAGAATCATCTGGAGTTCTTCTCAACTCTCTGTAAGGAGGAGGCCATCTCTATGTTCCAGCTCTGTCTCGGATAGGAACCACACACCCCTCTCAGGGACTTTCTCTCAGGTTTGTAAGCTGGAGAATGTCTCACGTAGCTGCAATCATCAACAAAATTCACACTTTGACTCAGCGTACAAGGATTGTTCCTCCATAATGCTCAATATTTGGTCTACATGCTTGAGATGATCTTCCCAAGTTTTGCTATATATCAGCAAGTCATCAAAGAAGACTAAGAGAAACTTCCTCAACTGCTTGTTGAAGACATGATTCATGCATGATTGGAAGGTGGTTGGCGCATTAGTTAGCCCAAAAGGCATAACCAGAAATTCATAATGACCATAATGGCATCTAAAAGTTGTTTTTGGCACATCTTGCTCCCTCATTTTGATTTGATGATAACCAGAGCGCAAGTCTATTTTGGTGAAGTAGATGGCACCATGTAGCTCATCCAATAGCTCATATATCCGAGGAATGGGGTACCTGTTCTTAATGATCTTCTTGTTCAAGGCCTTGTAGTCAATGCACATGCGCATAGTCCCATCTTTATTCTTTACCAAAACCACCGAAGATGCAAAAGGACTAGAACTTGGCCTAATATGAGACCCATGTCCAACAGTTCTTTGATAGCCTTTTCAATTTCATCCTTATACTTTTTTGGGTGTCTATAAGGAGTAGTGATAACTGGTTTTGCACCTTCTTCCAAATCTATAATATGCTCAAACCCCCTATCTGGTGGTGGTACTGGCGGAATAGGTTTAAAAACCTTGATGTGATGATCAATGATTTTTTGTATGTCATGAGAATAATGAGGATGCCCCTCCTTATCCACCTGAACCGATATCAAACATTTTGTTGCATATGCAATGTCCTCTCTCCTGAAGATGGCCTCCATGCACTTTGTTGTAACCACTTTAGGTGCATTACCTGTCATTCCCCTCAAGGTGACCCTTTTTCCATTCTCCCCATTGAATGACATCTCCATATTTTTGTAGTTTGCGGTGATGGACCCCAAAGTACTAAGCCATTGTACTCCCAATATAACATCGGTGTCAGGTAGATCCATCACATAAAAATCTTGTGCTAAGTCGTGTCTACCCAATGTGAGGCTAAAACCTGGAATGTTTCTATCACAAGGCATAATGTTTCCCCCTTCTACCTCCACACAAAATCCTTCAAACTCTATTGTAGGAATGTGCCTCCTTTTCACCAAGGTCGAATCAATGAAATTGTGTGAAGCTCCTCCATCTATAAGGACGGAAACCTTCTGACCTTGAAGCACTCCCCTCATCCTGAAAGTACTATATTTGGGGACTCCACTGATGGATGCAATGGTGATCCTCTTCTCTCCTAATGGGTCCAAATTTGTTTCCTCTCCCTCTTCACCTTGTGCATTGTCACTGCTAGGTTTATTTGCTTCCATATTCTATATGTGGCCCATTTCCTCTTCATTCTCATAATCTGAAATCACCTCAATGTAGTGAACCTTACCCTTTCCCATGCATTTGTGTCCTAATTCCCAAGGCTCATTACATATGAAGCATAGTTGTTTCCTCCTCAATTCTCTCCTAGTGGCCTAATCCATCCTTCCCTTGCCTTTATCCATTCCCCTTTGATCCTTTGCCCCTTGATTTATTGGAGGTCTTGGAGTGAATTTGGATTTAGATGTTGATCCCATCAAATCCCTTGTTCTCCATATGGCATCATGTAAGTTGGGGGGGGCTTAAAATCCTTAACCCAACCACGGAAGGGTTCCAACAACCCCTCAGTGATAAGCATCAACAATCTAGCTGGTGAGATATCTGGTACCATTATGACTACCCTCTAGAACTCCTCTATATAACTCTCTGGTGACCCTGTTTGTTTGAGTTGCGTGAGCTCCCTGAAGTGTAGCTCAGGATCTCCCTGATCAAACCTGTTAATAAGCCTCTAGGTAAACTCTAGATAAGATGTAATCTGGTTGTGCCCCAAGGTGTTCATGCTATGATACCACCAGTCAGGCGCTTTGCCCTCCAAATAGATAGTGGCAAATTTTATAACATACAGTTCCCTCATGGGGTTACGCTGCAGATAAGCATCCAATTTTTGCACCCAAGCCTGCGCAGTAGATCTAGTTGACCCATCAAAGGTAGGTATCGCCATCTTCCCTGCCCTGCGCTCCAACTCATGATTTCTCCTCTGATAGTTTCTAGGCCTACCCCTATATTTGATGCCACAATACTGATCCAATGTAACCTGTCTCTTGAAGCCTGCACTCAAAGTTGCATACTCCCTAGCATACTCAATGTTGTCTTCTACTTCTTGAAGGAAGTTATCCTACTGTTGAGCTACCAAGAAAGCGGGCATGTAAGGTCTAGGAGTATCTCTACTATGTGTGGGCACTCTGGAAGGTCCCCCTCCAAAGCTCTGTCCCTCTGTATGGTAGTGAGGATCATGCTCATGGTGATGTCTAGTCCCCCCTTGAGAACCACTAGATTCCATGTTCACATTTTTATTTGGGCCATCCCCACCATGGTTCATATGCATAAGGAGAAGCGCAATCTTCTCCTGGCTAGCATTCAATATCTCCAAGGTCTCTCTCATCTCAACCTGTCCCCTGCGCATTGTCTCCTGGGCCTCCTGTAAATGGTGTTGAAGGGTGAATTGTGTGTTGTCTATGGAGCTCTTCATCTCCTTTTCTATACCTATTAAAACCTGTGGCTCACTGTCATCACCCAATCCTTCCATTTCTACCTTTGGTTCCCCCGTCTTTCTCCTGCGCCTTCCCATATAGGTACCACTGAACTTCTGCATGAGCTAATCCCCACAAGCTAGGAGGATTTATCACTCTGATACCATTGTAATGTTCCCAAGTTGTTCCTTGCTTGGAAACTTAGGTTTTTCACTGAGTTTTTTGCTTGTTGTTTATTTGTTTTGCAGGTCTACCTTCCATATTTTCACTAGAAGGGTTATATGGAGTTTTATAGTGTGCAAATGATAAAATTATGACAACAATCACATCCAATAGCAAGATACAAGAGATATAACACAATGGAAGAGCAACAACTTCATATCTGACCGTTATTTAGATAATAAGAAGATCCTGATACAATAGATCTGCAGATCTGGATAGATACAAGTAGAATAGCCAAGATGGAATGAAGGTTGCTCCAATAAGCTCAAATACTAAAGAGAATAGCCTCCAAAGGCATCACAAACACATGAGGAAAGGGACAAGATCAATTTCTTTCCCTTCTATAATTGGATCTCCTCTCCCTAGCTGAGTTGTGCACTATTATGTTGGTTGTAGCTCACCAATATTTTGTCCCTCCTCTTCTAGGCCTCCAAACCACTCCAAAACTCCTAAGATAGTAGATCAGGGGAAGATAAACCCCTTGGTTGAGTCTTTGTTGATTGGAGGTGTTTTGGTACCTCAAATGAGTGGATCTAACTTCTGCAATGCACCCTCCTCCTCTAGAACTCGTGCCAAGATCCCAACAAAAGATATGCCAAAGAAACCTCCTCTAAAATGGGCTAGGAAAGGTGCCCTAGGCCCAACAATCAAATCCCAATAGGTTTTACCCTCCAAATCTTCTTTGTCTCTTCAGATCAAATAGATCTTCTTCAACTAGTGCGCCCCTCTGTTGGAAAACCCTCACTGGTGCACATTACTCTTCTCCTGCCCTATAGAATCAACCTGTGATTGAGTAGAATAGTGAGGGAGGGATCTTCCACCTCTGTGACCAAGCTTGGACCAGGAAAAGTGGAATCTTTCACCACCGAGCTAATCTCTAGGGTTTGTTCTCCCAAAACCCTCAAAACATCCTTAGCTCAAGAGCTCAAAATGCAAAAGTGAAAATGACAAGAATGAGGGGTGAGGCACCCTTCTTTTTCCTTTATACCTCTAATCTAATTCTCACTTGAGTTAATTAACCACCTTCTAAGGTTATCTCCTTTATTTTCTTCATGTGGCCTTTTTCCACTTATTTCACCTTAAAGTCACTTTTAAATTATAACATTATGCTTAAGTGAACACTTTGGAGCCTCTTAGTCCCCATTTCTCATGAGACTATAGTCTAGTGGGGACATCTAGACTGCTAAGTCTCTGTAATCCTCTTATCAAGAGGTGGGGGACATTACAATGGATCACTTCAAACCCTAGAAGGGAACACAAGACCCCA
Source organism: Picea mariana (assembly GCA_032191745.1). NCBI lineage: Eukaryota > Viridiplantae > Streptophyta > Pinopsida > Pinales > Pinaceae > Picea > Picea mariana. Next base: position 809 of record JASDQU010245664.1, on the reverse strand, counting down.
CATCGAAGTCGTAGAGCACCAAAAGATTAATCCAAGGAGATTGAATCAATAGTGATGATACCATGTTAGTAAAATTAAAAAACAAACCTTGCCAATAACTATCTAATCTCCTATGAGCGTGTACAATTAACATAAACAAAACAAGAAAAGAAATCCAAGAGATGACCACCAAGATTTGTGGTAAAACCCCTATAATGTGTAGGGGAAACACCTACTATCAAAGCTACATCATTTCATTCATCTCTAAAACCTTGCTAAGAATAAGCCTCCAAGACTCCTCAAGCATAAAACTCTATAACGATCCACAAGGCACAAGGCTCTACATGGAGCCACATTGATGAATGATCCACATTAGTCGATGATTTCAAGACCTTTCCAAAATATAGGCCTCAATATTGAGAAGACCATTTCACATGATGGATGTGGGATGAATAAAAACTCACCAATCAAGTAACCTGATTTCCTATATTAACAAATACGAAGCCATATAGCCACTTATTTTAAGTAACAAGGGGCACACAGATTGTCCCATTAAGTTTAATAATGCCCCATTATGAGTAGATAAATGCACCATAAATGATAACTTAAAAAGCTACAAATGGAATCATGATGCCTATGTACATCCACAAATGTGGCCACTAGACAACAATACAACATATTGTAACAAAATTAATTAAAAATATATAATTTGTAAGAATTTGATGGTATGATATGATCCACACATAGTATGAATGCATTCATGCACCTATTAGATATAAATCTACAAACATATATATGCATGAGAGATGTCAAAGGCCCTGAGCATGGGG
>JASDQU010245661.1:47533-61497 GCA_032191745.1 Picea mariana | reverse complement strand
TATGTCTCTTAGACAATACTGTGATAGTTGGAGGAGGCATGCAGTTGACATAAATCGCTTGAATGACTTCTTGCCTGTCTCAACTATCAACTAAATAAAGGTATTCTCAATATCACTCATTTATTAAATTACAAAATCACCCACTAGCATAGCACTCTTGATTTCCTGATTAAGAGAGTCATTACTTGATAATAAAAGGAATGCAAGATTCTTTTTTCGAAGATAATATTTACTTTATTTCTCAAAAGTGGTCGACTATGTTCTTTAAGTTTGTTATTGTTTGCTTAAAATAAGAGAGCCGAAAAAGCTTCTTCTTATGGCAACATCTGAGCTGTATGGCATCTACATTAAATGTCATATGCATGATCATTTACCTAAGCAATTTGTGTACAGCAGTTGTAAATGCATATCGTCAAGCGAGTTGTGGTTAAATTAAAGCATTTTCAGTGCTCCAAACTCAGATTCAAACAAAACCCCCAAGACATGTAACCCCATTAATGCAACCAAGAGTTATCGACCGAATTTGAGACCTAGTGCAAATCGTTGCAACCTGGACAGCCCACAACTACTGCATGCCTCAACAGACGAGACCGTGTACAAATCCCTGATGAACTGGTTAAATCAAACCACTTTCACTGATCAGATCAAAACCCTCAGAAAATAGGCGGCCGTGTTAATGCAACAACAAAGTTAATTACCGCCACATTCACGACTGGATGATGAGAGCGAGTGAAAATCCCCACGACCTTGACGGGTCAAGTGAAAGCCCCGGATCAATTTTACAGAATGGATACTTCTGAGTCCTGGCATCTAAGGCAAAGGTAGATCCCAAATCATTAGCGAAAAGATCATCAGCAAGAAAGAGCCATTTGACTAAATACAGGGGAGGAATATGTGACAAATAGCTAGTTCTGGATGAATTTGACAGAATGGATAGTCGGTAGCAGCTTCTGAGAGCCAAAGGTAAGGCCCAATTCGTTGACAAAGCGTCATTAAAAAGAAAGGGCCGCTTGCATGGGGAAAGGGGGCGGCGGGAAACACAGTTTGTGTGTAAATACGAATTATGCTTATATATACACAAATACAAGTTTATAGTCTACCGATCAACAAAACACCCGCTTATTCCCTGCAAGATAACCATTATATTTAAAACAAAACATTAAACCTATACACAACAGTGGAAGGAATACCTTGTTGACATTGACATTAAGTGGCCATTGATGCAAATACTTGTAGAAATAATCAAACATCTCCACTGAGGTGTTGAAGATTTTGGGACCAAGTTTCACAGGACCCACTTTCTTCTCCTCCTCTTTCTCAGCCTCGCCACCATCGACACTGTCATTCTCTTCACCACTGTCAGCCCCTTCTCCTCCTTTCTGTAGCCCATCATCCTCTTCTGCGCCGCCTTCTTCTCCAGCACCCACATCCTCCTTTACGGGATCGTCCTCGCCAGTTTGCTCAGTGTCCAGCCTCGGTTTCTTTGATGGGCCATCGCCATTACCTTCGTTGTGTTGTGGGTCTTCTTCTTTTTCTTCCCTGGCTCTCTTGGCGGTCTGTTCGCTGGCGTCTAACTCCATGGACACATCGTCAACTTCAGTTTCTTTGGGTGCGCCGCCACCCTCTTCAGTCACAGTGTTAGCATCATCTGTTACATTTTTATGGGTTTCAGAGGTGGGAGGATTGTTACTTTCTTCAGTAACAATGTGAACATCTTCTGTTACATTTTCATGGATTTCAGAAGTGGGAAGATTGTTGCTTTCCTCGGCCATAGGGACACCAGGATACCTACCTTCACGAGCTCGCTGTTGGGAAAGCCAATACAGAGCAGAGCGTGAAGATGAAAACGCTAAAACACAACCACCTTTTCCTGGGAATAGTCCTTAGCAATAACAAAAGAATCTACTAAACCCTACTACTTAAAAGAAAAAACTCTCTATGGCATATGGCTTCTACAAAGTAAATGGGAATCCACGGTCCATTAGCGTGCCCTCTTTTCACGGAAAAGTGATGGATTAATGAGCTTTTATCATATAGTTACCTTTCCACAATTTATGGAGTTTTGGGGTACTCATTAAAAGCTGTAATTTATGGAGCTGTTTTGTCGAGATGGGTTAATTTGAATTTTTTTTTTAAAAGTGGTTTAGAAAAATTTATTTGGTTAGGTAATGGATATCTTCAACAAATTTATGAATTAATGGATTTTATTAAACTATAAATTTTAATATAAAATTTGCAAATGTTATTTTTAAATTTTAAAAGTGGTGGTAGGGATATTGAAGAAAGGATAATGGAAACAAGGTTGTATGGCAGCGGAGTCCCTGCCAGGTTGGGATGGGAGTAAATGCGACCTAGTACAGACATGTGGCTAGAAAGTTGAAATACATTGAAATACTTTTATACATAGGAAATATGTACTTTTGTAATGGATCGCGGGTTGTCGGGTTGGCGATATACAAAAAACACCGACAGTTCCGCAATACAAAAATTGGGCCTCTGATGTTCTCTGCGATACAGAAATGGAGGAGTGGAGTTGCGGACTATAGAAATTCATCACAAATAAAAAAATTATACATACGAAATATATACTTATATAAAGTAGATATTTAGTTTTATACATACGAAATTTCTACTTTTATAAAGTATGGGGAAGAGCTTTTATAGAGGATGCAGGGAGCCCTCATTGCATACTTAGCCAGTTTTTGGATCGCGGCTTCTTGGGCTAGCGGGTTCAAAATTGGGCCTCTGATGTTCCATGGCCTACAAATAGCATCAACAGTTCCACGATATACAAAATGACAGGCGGAATTTAGTTTGTTTTAAAACTAAGGCTTTTCTTGGACAGAAAGATATAGCATTGCCGAATTAGTTTTCTTTGCACACGTTTTATAGAGCATGCAGGGAGCGTTCATTCCATACTTCGCCAGTTTCTGGATCGCGGGCAGTGTCGAATCAGTTTTCTTTGTAATTTATCAAAAATTAATAATGTTTGTTACATGTTTCTGGAAATTGACAAGTTCAAAATTGAGTCTCTGATGTTATGTGGCCTACAAATAGCACCAGCAGTTCCGCGATATACAAAATGACAAGCGGAGTTGCGGACTATAGAAATTTACAAAAAATTAATGTTTGTTATACAATAGAATAGTAATAACATTTTCCCGAATTAGCTTGCTTTAAAACTAAGGTTTTTCTTGGACAAAAAAGATATAGCATTGTCGAATTAGTTTTCTTTGTACACGTTTTATAGAGCATGCAGGGAGGGGTCATTCCATACTTCGCCAGTTTTTGTATCGCGCGTTCTCGCGCTGGTGGTTTCAAAAATGGGTCTCTGTTGTTTCGTGCCCTACAAACAGCATCGAGAGTTCTGTGATATACAAATTGAGAAGCGGCGTTGCGAACTATACAATACAAACTGGTTATAAAATAAATAATGTCTGTTACATATCTCTAGAAATTAGATCAACATGTAAAACATCAACATCGTTGAAGACCAAAAAATTAGCATACAATAGGAGACAAAAAATGTAGCATATCCGAATTAGTTTTATTTGGAACAAACAAGAAAGGTTCGTGCAAACCCAAAATTTAGTATACAATAAGGGCATTGTCGAATCAATTTTCTTTGGAATTTATCAAAAATTAATAATGTTTGTTACATGTTTCTGGAAATTTAAATGTGTTTGTCATATAGACTGGGATTGGAGCTCCCGTGGACCATAAAAAGAAATAAGTACAAGAATTAGGAATGTTGAAAGAAGTGTGCGACAGTAGAGAGGAAGACCTGAAAAGAAGAAATTGGAAGTTAAGAGTGTTTAGTTACAATTTTCTATTGAAAGAGGACATAAGTGGATTGATAAAGAAGAGAAGATGACAGCATAGACTTAAACTGGATTGATAAACAAAACAAGATGGCAGTATAAACTTACTATGAAGCCGATGTGTTTTTGTTGCTATCGTCGATGGGCATTGTAGTCATGTTGACCAATTCTTGCCCTTCCTGGATGAGGCCGTCCATTCTATGTTGGAACCATTCTTCGATGTAGCTTTTCATGGGGGCTATGTTGGTTTCATCCCGGATTTCTATGTCGTAAAGGTCATTTTCTAATTTCCTTAGATCCATTGAAATATTATGCAGAGTCTGTTCAATTTCTTCATTGTGTGAGGCATAGTCCAGTACCCAGCGCCCATGCTCATCTAGACAATGTTCAACTATGCTATAAAAATTTTCGAAAGACAACCCCTTTAAAATGTCAACTTGTTCCTTGAAGGCTTCTTTGGTGACTAACAAGGATTTGAGAATTAAGTTAGGATCTTGAACCTCGTTGGTAGTTCTGGCTAAGTCCAGCTGGAGCAGGCTTGTGAATAAATCTTCCTTTTCTAATATGACTTATTTACATGACTTGACAATGAGTTGCAGGTTGTCAACTTTCTTTTGCCAGCATGCTTTTACTTTTTTGGTGCGCTTTGGCGAGGGGAGTTTCTCCTGTCTCCTTTTCAATTCCGATGTGTTGTCGGCATATTTGGCAAAAGGGGCCAGTACCTGATCATAGAAAAGCTGTTCATTTTTTAAATTCGTCTCCAATTGTTCCAGCAAATCATTGGCCTTCTTTCCAAAGGAAACTAAATTTTGCGATGCTTCCCAAGTTTCAGTAACTACCTGCATTCTTTTGTTGATGTTATTATCTACAAGGGCTCTAGAGCATGCAAGGAGGGTAGAGGATACTTTCATCTTCGATGAAGTGGTAGCAGGCACGATTTTTGCCAAAGGACTGGCAAATTCTGGAGTTGCAAGGAAAGCCTGCTCAAATTCGTTGAGGCGTTGTTTCATATTGGCATTTTCTGTCTCAATTCCTCGAATGGAATCATGAAGAATGTCACCGGTTGCCTGGTGAAATTGGCAGATTTGGGACGACGACATTTCGCTAAAGTTAATCTATGCGCGAGATTTGTCTTTCCTGTTTGTTACATCTCTCTTTTCAATTACCAGACTTTTAGATTGGCTGTCAAAAATAGCGCTCTGGATTACGAAGGATTCATCTATGTCAAAACATTCGGTGTCTGATATTTCCACCGTGGACGACCCAATTTTCTGCATGTGCTTAGCTTCAATTTCAAGTTGCAGTTTTCCACTTTCAATTTGGGGTTCCTCCGCCTGCCTTGCATTGTTTTTTCTCTTCTTCGTCGGTGGAATTTTGTGAGAACTATCAATATTTATGTGAGGAGGGTTCTTATCTCCTCCTCCGTTCGAAGATTTCTGGGTTGCTTTCTTACTAGGGTGGACCATCGAAGCGATGCTCCGTGATGTCGTGCTCTTGGGAGTGTTGGTGGGGGACTGGGTACTCTTCTCACCGGATACTTTTCCATGTTGTCTGTACAATTCAGTGGCGCTTTGCAATCTCTCTGCATCGCAATCGGCAAAAGCAGGATTGTTGTCGACATTGTTCCTGTCTTAGGTCAGGTGTGTATGGATAAAAGAGGTGTTAAAGCCAACACCCAGTAAATGTTCTCGAAAAATGCCATTAGGGTCAAACCCTTTTAGCCTTTCAGCATACGTTAGGTTCAATTTCTCGAAATGGGCGGCAAACTCGTCAATCTTGTTGATGTTTTTGCACACGAAGTCTCTGACTTTCCAGGGCAGAGGAATGAACTATTTTTTTTTCTTGTCATGGAAAAAATGCAACCAGTGGTTGTATTGCCTTGCTATCTTTGTAACAAACATCTTGTCCGTGATGTGGCATGGAAGGAAGGCAAGATTTTCCTTAGAACCAAAGACCATGAGGACAATGTGATTTTCCTCTTGCTCAAGTGTGCCCTTCCTGTTCAAAAACTTGGTTGCCTGGCCAGACATCCACGAAGCATCCTTGCCTAACAGTAAATCTTTGAAAACTGAGACAAAGCCATTAAAAACTTCATAAAAACAATGGGAGGCCTTGTGTCTCCATAGTGCCTTGTGCCATAATGTTACTGGGTCAAATCCACAGTTTATTTTATTGGAAAGAGAAAGTTTTGGAAACGGACAACAATACACAATTGCGAAAATCAAGTAGGATGACATATAAAATTGATTCGATTATTCGAATCGTGACAACTGGGAGCAGAGCTCAATCAAAATTAACTTCCCCCAATCGAAAATGTATTTTTCCTTGACTGTGAAATACAAAATATAAATAATTATATGGGAAATGCTTGTTGTGGATGCATGTCCCGTTATTCTTGTAACCAGCCAAGCAATTTCCCGGAATGGATTTCTAAAGAAACTTACCTGCAGCCTTGTGATATCCTCAGGAACCGTTGTCGGGTCTTCGAGGAAGTCCGCTAAGATGTCCAACCCGTTATGATGTTTTTCTAGAAATTATTTGCAGTCTTGTCCTCTGAACGTTAATGTTGGGTTCGGCAATTTTAACATCTCCCGAAAGAGCCGAGGTGACAAAGAAATAGGAGAATGGTCGCGCAGTGGAATAATTCTTTGGCCTAGAATATATTTTTCGGCGCCCCAAGAGACCGCCTCCTTAAAGTCAAAAACCTCAGGAACGCAACCTGCACGAGCGATTCCAGAGGTCCAAATCACTTTGTTTTGGGCGGAACGAGATGAATAGTAAAAGTATGCCCTGGACCATTGAAAGCTCTGGTCCTCTTATGCGAACATATTTACTATATCTCCACAAAACTGATGTCAACCCGGTGCCATAAGTCTACAAGAACGTTTATTTTTTCCAGCCGGTGAATGAAATGAAAAGTTGGAAGGGATAATATAACCCTGCGCAAATTTTGGTCGAAAGCGTGTGAATGGGAGATGTCCTTGAGACTTTTGTTGATTAATGACAATTTGGATGGTTGTTTCATGATGCGTTGTTAACATTAAACAGTACTAATTGCATACATAGAAATGCCAACACGTTGGATATTGCAATGAGCGATTAAGCATTGTAGATTTCTTGAGCGGCCCAACACGAGGACACGTGTTGGAGATGAACAATCGGAAGGGACAAAATAACTCTCCGCACATCTTGGTTTAATGCGTAATAATGGGAGATCTCCTTGAGGTTTTCGGTCATTAATGACAATGTTGAGGGTTCCTACATGGTCAGTTGTTAGCATGAAAGGTTTCTAATCGCATAGTAAGAAAGTACAGAGGTCGCGGGTAGGGGAAAAAAGACAACTACAAAACAGGGTTGCAACGTACAAGCGTTGAGGGTGAGGGCACGAGGGTCAAATTGTATGTCTCAGAAATTTTTGAGTGCAATACGCATAACAGCGAAGAGGATATGGTAGGACAGCCGGAAGCATAGGAAGTTAGTGGGGATGGAAGGCAGCGAGAGATACTTTGAAACATTTGTGAGCAGTGGTAGAGTGACCACGCTGGAATTGTAGATTTCGTGAATCCGGCAACAGGAGAATCCAAAACAGGTTGAGAAGGTGTCTGCAAAGGAGGTGAGGTCCAGACCTTCTAATTGTAACACTCCGAACATTTGAATGCATAATCTGTAACACGGAAGAGAGGACGATGTCAGAATCCGGTAGTCAATTTGTATATTGTGAAGAGTGCAATCCCAACTGTTTTGTACCTCTGTGTCCAGTTGTCAGTACTAAGAGCTAATTTAGTATTCAAAATATTTTTTTAGATATTGTTAGATAGTTCATAGGGACTAGCATCCGTAAACAATGGCAATCTCCACCCTGCCAGTCCTTCATTTTGTGTGTCAATTTGTATATCGCGGAACTACGAGCGTTGTTTGGAGGACACGAAACAATGGAAGTGCAATGTTGAGTCAGCCACTCCACAGGTACGCTTGTCAATTTGTATATCGCGGAACTGTGGGTGCTATTTGTAGGCCACGAAACAATGGAGGTCCAAGTTTGAGCCCGCCCGCCTGAGAACCCGCGATCCAAAATGTCGCTAGATATCGAATGTGGAATTTGTACATGCTCTATAAAATATCATGGGAATTAGTACATGCTCTATAAGATATCATGTGCATACTTTATAGTCCCATAATACACATGAAGAAAAAAAGGGAAAAAGAACGGAGTAGTTAGCAGTGGAATTGTAGATCCCGGAAATTTAGAGTGGAATATGTATATAACGAAAAAACATCAAAAGCAACAACGGTCGGTCGGATTCGTTGTCTGATTATATAGATGGAGATAAACATATGTCAACCCGCCAACGCTGGAGCTGCATATTTCGTGAACCGGGAAATAAGACTAGCTACATAATCTCGCAATTTTGTAGCCAGTCTATTTCTGAATGTTAGTTGGCATTATTTTCTGAATATCAATTTTGTTTTGTTATCTACAGGAAAATGATGATTGTGGTGCTATTTACATGGAGAAACTATATTGGATCATGCATTGTATAGTTCCGTAGTTTCTTTCTTTTTCATAAAACTTTGTTATTATGTAATAAATTTTGACAAACCAACTCCTACATGAATGGTTTCCCATTGTACTATTTTTGTAAAACAATCTATTTTTGGGGTATTGCACTCTATCTTGCATGATAAGAGTTTGTTAATCCAAAACTAGTTTAAATAGTGATCATTGTTAGTAGTGAAGATAACTTTTGTTGGAATACTCTATGGACATGTGATTTTGAAAACTGATATGGAGAAGCTACTCACCATTAGCTTTAGACCTGTGTGATGCTTACCCCATTATGTTCTTTCATTGCCTCGATCTTATGAAATATTATTATGTTTGATGCAACTTTAGTCTGGTTATCATATGGTGTTTCATATTATTAAGTATTTTGATGCTATCTATAATTTGTTATCCCATTTTTATATTTTTGATTAATCTGTCATTTGATTACTATTTATTTATTATGGATATTAAATGATAGATAATATTAATGCTTTGAATTGAGTTTCCTTTCATTCTAAGTGTTGATTATCATAGGATCACCAGATCTTTACATTTATCATTATGTTGCTATATTCTCACTTCAACACACCTTTGAATTTATTCTCGGAGTATTAGCACTATTTTGTCACAGGTTTCCCTCACATGCAGGACAATTAGGAGCTCGAATTACACATGAAGATAAACTCAGTTAATCGATTAGTTATAGGTTAGTTTGTTTGTTGTTTAGTTAAATTATATATTAATGGAATAAGATAGCATGAATTAGCTTTAACTGTTTATGTATTCTTATTTCATTCATATTTTCTTAGTATTCATTAGTTTTAGATCTTTAAATATTCAAAAAGAAAACAGAAAATGTATGTGCTTTCTTTATCTCTTTATAAACACTTTTAAGAACATCCATTTTGCAAGATGACAAGTAAATCTTGAAAGTTGTATATAGACTTGTTGGCACAAGGGCAAACCCGGGGTTCAATGCTTCAACAACGCACCAACAAAACCCTAACTACCGACCCTTTCGCCAACACCTGCGAAGAAGATGAAGTCTCACCCGAGGTAGAGGCAGAGGGGGTTGCAGGACTCAAGTGTCTACAACCTAGATGGGACACAGATCTGTGATCACAATACTTAACACAACACTTATTAGTTAACATTCATTAGTCTTTACCCCTTTATTCGTAGCGCAAGTTAAAACCCTAATTACAGAACAACGTTGTATTCAACAAGATCTAAATATATCTAACCATTTAGCACATAGCATCAAACATATCCAACATTCATTCATGTTATTAAGCACTAAGATACTACATCATATGCATCTAACATACATAAAGTTTCAACACTAAGCATAAATCACATCAATAACACAAAGCAATCACAACACAGGATATACGTGGTTCACCCCCGGCGTGGGGATACGTCCACCAACTCTTCGTCTTCTTTATTATTTTCTTTCAATCTTCTTACATGCACAGAGCCACAAAACCAACTCCGCATAGGATAGGAGATCTGTGAGCACTTCGCCAAATCCTCCTTCCCTAAGTTTGGCACAACACGGAGCCTTCTTACAATCACTTGCACTTAAATCTGCAAGTTCTCAACGCATAGTATGCATGAAGCCTTCACAACTAATCACACTTAGCAACCTTTACATATCTTGCACAAAGCCAACTTAGATCTGATGCTTCTTACAATGCCTAGCTACATATTTATACATTTACAAATGGGGCCTAAGCATGGGTAAACCCATGGGCCGACATCCCATACCCGTTACATAAGCCCTAAACCCAAAAAGCCCGTAAAATGGGGAGAGATCCCACAATCTTCGCTTCGCCTGGGCGCTTTGTCTTCGACCCACCAGTCGAAGTCCCAAAAATGGTCAAACACGACCAAGGTTCTCCAAAACTTGGTCGAGGGCCAACAGGACCCCAACACTCACATGTGACTCATCCTGAGTCACTCTGATCTGGGCAACTCTACTTCGAAGGCCTCAAGCTTGGATCGAGCTGCCTCGACTTGCTGTTTCGCCAGGGCCTCCTGTTCGACAAACTCCTGAATGATTTTCTTGGTGACAGGTCCTTCCAAGCGTTGTTCCACTGTGGTGACCACTTGTTCCAGCTGTGCGCCTTGTCCCTTGATCTCCTCAAAAAGTGTGTAGGCTTCGTCCTGTACCGGATGAAGTCTCTGGGTCACTTCCATGACTTTACTCTGGATGGCATGGACCTGCTGCTGAAATGCGCTATGTTCTTGTGACATTTTCATCTTCTCAACCGCTGACAGTAGCTTCAACTATGATTGTACTGTCACTGCTTGTTTCTTTTCTTCCTGGAGTTGTGACTCCAATGTCCTTAGTTCTGAGTCCTCTGCAAGGTGATCATAGGTCTGCACACTTCGATTGCTGAGTTGCTTGCATTCTAAGGCCAATGTCTTGATTCTTCCGACTGTGCTCTAGGTAGTTTCTTCCCTCTGATCTCATACTTCTTGCGGATTGCTCTACACTGCTTGCAATTCCAGTTCTACTACTCTTGGTTGGAGTTGCTGAATGGCTTCAGCGAGCTTCCCCACTTGGCTCTCAACTGTTTCCTCTTCCATCTGTGCCAAGCCTAACACAAAGCGAAGTTCTCTAGTGACTGCTTATTTAACTCCATTCTGCTCCGTGAGTAGCTCTATCCTCTGCAAACTTCGCCTGGAGGTCATCTTTCTCTTATTGCCCAAACCGACACTGCTCTAGGGCTTCCTCCTTTGCTTGCTTCAGAGCCTCTATGGCCTGTTCTTTTTCCTCCTGTACTCGATGAAGGCGAGCCTCTGTTGCATTTGCTAATCTGTGTAGTTGGGCAGGCTCATCTTCTAGTTCTATGCCCCCTGATGACAACGACACAGTAGTCACTGCGCGGCTCGAATAAAGAGCTTGTTGTACCCCTTTGAGCTCTGCCTCGATCCTGTCATACACTGTATCATGTTTAGCTTCACTTAGTTGCAAAATGTCCTCGAAAGTATTTGATATAGATGCGATGATGAGGTCAATATCATCCACCGTAAGTACAGTCTGTAAGTGGGACTTCTTCCGTGTTGAGGGTTTCTTTGGAGAAACATTTCTTTTCTTGGATGTCTCTGTGTCCGTAAGGAGATCTTTAGGCGGTGTTACTTTGCCCTATTCCTTCTTGTCTTCTTCCCTTCATCCTCTTCTTTGTCTACTTCGTCACCTCCTCCCCCTTCAGGTGAATCTGGTGTAGTCTCCTTTGATGCCTTGTGCATTTCCTGTACTTCTTCCTTCTTCTTCTTCTTGCTACTACTTGGTCCATCATACTCTTCTTGGGTGACTACAGGACTTCCGATGAGGTCAGGGTCTGAGAGTTCTTTCTATTCGACTGGTACAAGGAATTCTGCAAGCCATTCCTTGGTTATTTCCCCCATATCTTCCTCGGTGAGTTTGTAATAGGAGTGGAGCTCTTCCTTGTGTTTGTCTCCACTCGTAGTGATGTAAATGAAGTCCCTGTCTGCACAAAACTTCGCTATTGGTATGAACCTATGAAGTGTATTCAAATTCATTTGAGGGAAGGATTCAATGGCCCTCTTAAGCTGTAAATAATAGGTGTGGAACACCGCATTTGACTACCATTGATTTTCCATGTCGCTCGAATACTAGAGGGTAGTGAACCTCACGGCTAGTGGTTCAGAAGACTCAACTTCGAGGAATGTCGCTCCCTCCGGCATCTCCCAAGCGACGAAGGAAACGAGAATCAACAACCAGCTATAGTGAAACTCATAGCCCTAGTCTTTTTCTTCACGGAAATCTTGCTCCAACTGGTTGATGAGGTAGCTCACCCAGTTCATCTGCATTCCTTCAATGCATTTTCCTACGAGGTCGACGATAAACCCCATGACTTGCGTTGGTCTGTTCTTCCTGATGAGCTTACTAGCGATCAACTGGAAATCTAGGCACACTGCGCCGTTTTGTATGTAGGCTACCTTGTAGCCTCACTTCCCCTTCTCCATATCATTGTAGGTGTCCTTTATTCGTTGCACTAGGGTGCGGTCTGCAACCTTCCCTGGGTAAATATCCTGAGGGTCTGGTCCTTGCGTGCTTAATCCAGTTATCCGGTGGATCAACGCTGGATATACAATGATGTGCCTATCCAACCACAGGTAACCGCCATGGTAGCATGACAGGAGGAGTTTAACGCACGCGTTAACCTCATGATGTCCGTCGAAGTGTGGTATCTTCATCACATTAAGGAGTGTTGATCTCGCGATGTCCATGGTCCATGGATGGGGGATTATCTTCGACTTCTTCCCCATTTTCTTTGTCAAGTACTTATGTGGTGCGAGCATTCCATAATTCTTGCGGTCTCCCAAGTTGAAATCATTGATCTTTAGCGTCAGAATCTGTCCTAACTACGGTCCAACTGCGCGTATCCCCTTCGGGAGGTACGCAGTGATCAGTGTATAGTCGAAGTCCCTCAAGACACTATCACGACTAACCGCGCCAGCCAGAGGCAAGATATAGCCGGCAGGACCAACAAGATGAGCTTTGCATTCGCCAAGTCATCGCGATGCTTGCTCCATTTTTTTGTCGCAGTTCAGGAGGGCCCAGATCGACGTGCAGTCGACAGAGATGCTTGCAATCCTCTCGTCGATGAGGCTTGTGCTCCTACGGACATGACCTTCTCATCCATGAGGTCAATCAAAATCTCTTCGACGGATTTCTCTACTGCACTAAGGTCGTCCAAGATACACGCTTGAGATCAGATACCTCGGATAGGTGGACAAATGCTCAAGGTAAGAAGAACGGGTGGCGAGGTCTCAATAAGCACTGCACGAAAGAAATTAGTTCTATGTGGTCTCGAATAATCACAATTTGCAAAAGTGTCCCCGGTAGGACATTCAACGGGTTAAATAGATAATGTCGTAATAGACTCCTCCAATGGGCAGGAATGCCCCAATCCATTCGTTATAGCGCGGTCCCAACGGTCCAATGGCGATATTTCTGGCAATAATTGTGTTTCTAGCCATTCTGGAGCGTCGTTCTAATGGTCGGGATGCCTCCAACGGACATATTGCTTCTCCATAGCGAAGTGTCAGTCTGCGTTGTTCTACTATTCCGGCGAGGTTCAAGTTCTGCAAGCCTTCCTTCTGCGAAGTCCTCTCTGGAACCTCCTGCAATTTTTCTAGCTTTGCTTTCTTCTTACTGAGCTTTCTTGCTTTCTTTCCTGTGATCTGCGTCTCTAGATTCCTCTTTCCATTCTTGTTCTTATCTTCTCATAGCATAGTAACTTCGCATTGTTGAGGGTCTTTCACAAGGTTTGAGGGTAATACTTCTTCTCTTACTGTTTCTGGAGTAGGTGCTCTATTGTCCTGCATGGATAGGTTCTTTAAACCTTATTGCATTCTTTCAACTTTGACAGTCAGGTCCTGTTATCCCCGATATCTAGGGATAACTAGGAGATCATGTCTCGAGGCCCACATGGTCCTAGACATGGAGTACCGAAAGCAGGATTGACTTGAGCATGGCCCTGGAGGGCCCATCTCCCTTCTTCTTCGTCAGATTTGTCCTGTCAGCAGTAGCAGTTTCCATCACCACCGGCCTGGGCTTGCAT
>JASDQU010245661.1:30830-44935 GCA_032191745.1 Picea mariana | reverse complement strand
CAAACATTTTATTAAATTTGGACTAATTTCAATCTAAGCCCCTTTGGAGATAGGTTGAAATTGGTGTTTTCAAAGTGTGAAATTGGGGTTTCTAAAGTGAAAAATCCAGTTCCAAATGTGTCAATATTGGATTCCAAAATTGCAAATTGGATTTAAAAAGTGTAAAATTTGGTTCTCAATATGCCAATATTGGATTCCAAAATTCCAAAATTGGATTTAGAAAGTGCAAAATCAAATTCAAAAATGCAAATAGATAAACAAATCTCATTATCGAATCTCGATTACTACTTGGTTCAATGTTAATTATTTTTCATACTTGTACACCATAATAACAAAACACAACTCATTAATCATATATAGAAAATAAAATGTATAAGATACATCATTATTGGATTTCAATACAAGTATCTAATCCAGATTATTTTTGCCACGAAATGAGAGCAAAGATATAATAAAGCAATGTATAGAGATATCTTGGATGTCCAATAATATAACAGAATGTATCAGAGATGCAACCATAAACACAGAGATACAATAATACAAAATTTTCTATTAATGAGCGAAAATGTACAAAGATTGTAAAAATACAGAGTGAAGACTCGCTTGAATGGTGACAACTTATCTCTAAGAAGAGATGTGTCTGCTACTCGCATTCACAAGAAGATGCAAGAAGATGCTTTTACAATGAGGCTCTAAAGGCCTTTTTATCATAAAGAAAATCCAAAACCCTAATCTCGGAAGATGAAAAGCCAACAATTTTGTGGACCCCGTTTTGGGTAGTTTGGTGTATCAACTTCTCGGGGGCGTAACTTTGGCATACGATCTCCGTTTGAGACACACAATAACTCGTTGGAAAGGTATCATCGAGGAGATTCATTTAGGGGGGATCAATCATAGCTGTTGACCATTGTTGAGAATATTGATCCCAAAAAACCTTCATTTAGGCCCTCATAATGGCCCTAGAAGTTAAAAACTGCTAAAAATAGTAAATTACCAAAATTGCCAGAAAACTGTTTTGAGCCAGTTGGAAAAGGTGGGTGGCCACTGATATCCACCTAGATCAATCCTCCCTCATTAGGAAGCAATGGTCTCCATTGCGTTGAGTGCCCGGGGCAAAGTGGAAAACGTTTGTTGAATCTGCATCTTGATGAGTTGCTTGCCTTGTTTAATAAGTTGCATTTCTTAGCTTGTTGAAGGTTCTCACAAACATGTGGCTGGAAGGGTTGGACCTTTTTAACCAGTCTGGCTACATGAGATGCATGTGTGTAGAAGGATTCTTTACACTTTGCTGCAATCTTGTCGACCTGCTTATGTTGGATAGAAGGTGCTTGGGTCGAGGCTGTAGTGGTTGTAGTATGCTTATGTTCACCTTTTGAACAGATTGTGAAGAAGCTAAATTTTGTAGTATGAGATACTACCTTGTGGCACTGTTTATGTGGAATAGTAGTTAGAACTACCTATGATATTCTATAGAGATGACTCCCCAGAGAAACAATGACATTGTGGGGTCGAGACTCATAAACAACATGGCGTTTCCACATATATGGTTGGCCCAAGAGAACATCACAGACATCCAGTGGGGAAAAATCACATAATACCTCATCCTTGAAGGGCTGTATGTCGTATGACAATCAACATTGTTCGCTGACACAAAGATCTCGTCCTTGGTGAAGCCACCTGATGTTGTATGGTTGCGGGTGTGGTGTTGTCAACAATCCCAACTGTTTGACGACCTTTGCTAAGATGAGGGTCTTATGGCTTCCGCTATCAACAATAAAATGCATCGAGATCCCCTTCACCCACATCTGTGAATGAAAAAGGTGCTCCCCCTCTTTAGGATCTGTTGGTTCTTCTAGTTGAATTGTTGCGGTCACAACAATAGCAGTGGGGTCTCCGTCAATGATCTGTCTTTTACCAAAATTTTAAGAATCAGATTATGAATCAGGGTTCGGCTCCTTGTCTTTGATCTCGGCCACCAATGACTGTTTTGAGAGACATTCCTCAGTGTTGTGCCAGGGGCTTTTGTAGAAATCACACCATTTTCCGGTGTCCTTTATCTTCTTGTGACCCTTCTTTACCTGTGTCTTGCACTAGTTTTCGGGAGACTGTTTGTTAGGGCCGTCTTTATCATACTTTGGTTGTTGCATATTTGCAGACCCAAACTCCTGTTTGTTATGGTGCTTAAATTTCTGCTCAATTTTAATAGCATATCGATAAGCAACATTGAGTTATGAGTTGTCCAGAAAATCCATTTCAGTTTGGATGTATCTGTGTAGAGCCCCACGATATTTCAGAACCAAATGTTGTTCAGAGTCTTTGATACCCAGCTTGGTGCGCAAGGTATGGAAGGTATCGGTGAACTCCGGAACTGCTTGGCCCCTCTCTTGCTGCAGTGTGGTCCATCTCATGTACTGGTCCTCATAGTTTCCAATGAGGTAATACTGTTCGTTTACCGTATCCACAAAAAAATACCAAGTGAGCTCGACCCCATATATTCCAGACTCCTTTGTGGAACTTTTCTCCTAGTAAGTTTCCCACCAATATTTGACATGGGGGAGATATTTAAGGAGTGCGAAGGTGATCTTTTCCCTATTGGAAAAATTATGAACAAAAAAATAACCTTTTAACAGATTTAACCATTTGTCTAGGGCATCTGCATCTATCTGACCTTCAAATACGGGAATATCAAAATTAACCTGTACCTTGAAAGGAGAGGTGCTTCCAAAGTAGTTGTTTGATGAAGATGCGCCTATTGCTATCGGCAGGCGTTGAAGGATGTGGGAAAAATTCTCCATCATTTCTTCCCTCTGTCACGTGAGAGCTTGCTCAAGCAACAAATTGATAGAATCGTCTGCTCCATTGTTTTTATTTTCTTCCGCCATGGATGGTTTCTTGGGCATGCGAGAGCAATTGTATTCAAGAGAGACAAGATCGAGACCCAACTTGCTATACTCGGACCTCGTTGGGGACATGCACTAAAAAAAAATGATTAAGAGTAGCCTGCTCTGATATAACTGATCCAGATTATTTTCGGCACGAAATGAGAGCGAAGATATACTAAAGCAATGTACAGAGATATCTAGGATATCCAATAATATAACCGAAATGTATCAGAGATGAAACCATAAACACATAGATATAGCAATACACAATTTTCTATTAATGAGTGAAAATGTACAAAGACTGTAAAAATACAGAGTGAAAGACTCGCTAGAATGGTGGCAACTTATCTCTGAGAAGAGATGTGTCTGCTACTCGCATTCGCCAGAAGATGATTTTACAATGAGGCTCTAAAGGCCTTTTTATCATAAAGAAAATCCAAAACCCTAATCTCAGAATATGAAAAGGCAACAATTTTGTGGACCTCGTTTTGGGTAGTTTGGTGTATCAACTTCCCAAAGGCGTAACTTTGGCATACGATCTCCGTTTGGGGCGTACGATAGCTCGTTGGAAAGGTATCATCGAGGAGATTCATTTAGGGGGCTCAATCAGATCCATCGGCTATCATTGAGAAACTCGATCCTAAAAAACCTTCATTTAGGCCCTCACAATGGCCCCGAAAGTTAAAAACTACTAAAAATAGTAAATTACCAAAATTGTCAGAAAACTGTTTTGAGCCAGTTGGAAAAGGTGGGTGGCCACCGATATCCACCTGGATCAGTATCACATGTAAATCAATACTTTTCAAATTTGCCCTTTTTTATTTCAATAATTTTAATTAAGCATATAATATGTCAAGCACCTTACTATTAAAAATATCAAACTCTTTTAATAATAATAGAAATTTTTATATATTGATAATGCAAAACTCTTTTAAGATTGATAGAAATTTTCAATTACATTTAATCTATATCTTTGAAAGATTTTAAATGGGTGACATATCATTTACAAGTAATCATTAAGAGCTCAACATGTCACTTGTAGGAATACCTTGGTGAGGAGGATAACAATAATTCCTCCCAACCACCCGAGCAAACTCAATTGACAATTATATAATTCTATTCATTATTACAAATAATTTTTTCTTTTGAATCATCTACAATCATCGTGTTGCTAGCATCATAAGCACCCTCAAAGATCTCCCAAAATTTATTTAATGGTTTGAAATAAACATGTGGATTGCAAACACCATAATGACTCTTTCTAGGTATTATGTCACAATCATCTTCTATTAGAATGAATTTAACTTGCTCTCTTTTGAATCCCATTATGTCCAATAAAATTGACAAAACTCATTCACATCTTTATGTTGTTGATCAATCTCCATAGACCAACCTTAAAAATACTAAAATAGTGTTCCGACTGTATAAAATAAATCTTTATATTTGTATAAATGTCCACATTTATTGGCAATGACTTGTTTTGATATTTTACAAGTTGCATATAACAAGACTCCATTCATATAGAATATAATCAATGACTTATTTAATAATTCTCTTTTATTTTCAGGCAAAGAAATATGGCATATTGATTAATATTGTTATTTGTACATTGCAAAATTCTTAAACAAATTTAATACAAATAATATGCAATTTTCCAAAAACAGCAACATGATTTACATATCATTCTCTTTTTTTGTCAATAAATAATTTTTAAAACAAATACAATCATCATAATCATTCCTATAACAAAAATCTCGAAATAAAGATATGTCAATATAGTAATATTCACTTACTAGATATATTACTTAACCATATAGATATATTACTTAACCATAGAAAAAATTATTAAATCAAGAATCGAATTACTTAACTAAGGCCTCATCTTTGGAATAAGACCCAACCATTAAAAAAAAAAACACAAAATTGTTTTTATATTTTTATCTTTTTGATAGGAATCATCAAATATTTTGATACAATCTCTTCTGTGAATAATATGCATCATCATCTTACAATATAAACTTTTAATATTCTCTCTTGAAAACAATAAAAATATACTATTAACATATCTTTTATAATAAAAATATTTTAAGCATTTATTTTAATAACCCATAAGATTCAGCAGATTTAATGGTCTCATTAATAATATCTTCTAAACCATATTTATACGAAAAACCCATGTCCAAAAGTTTCTTAGAAGAACTTGGCACATAAGCACTACCATCATCTTCATCATCACCTCTGCAATAATAATCAATTACCTCAACCTTATTAATCAATGTAATTATATAAAAATATGTTTAAAAAAAAACTTATTAAAAATATTACTTACTTTATCAAATAAATAAAATACTTATACAAAAAAATGGTTTTCCCTTACTATGTTGAATGAATAAAATACTCATACAAGAAGATTGCTTACTTAAATATGCTAATTAGAATACTTCTATAATATCGATGACTTTTCTATATATATTATAAAATTGATTATTTTAATACACTAAATAAACAAAATTAATTACATAAGTATGAAGATTGCTTACTTAAATATGCCTTACTTAAATATGCTAATTAGAATACTTATACTATAAGATCGCTGACTTTTCTATATTGACTTTTTTATATATTAAAATTGATTATTTTAATACACTAAATAAACCAAATTAATTACATAAAAAAATTGCTTAATATACTAAATAAATAAAATAGCTATTATATTAAAAAATTGATTAATACAAATAAAATACTCATACCATAAGAAGAAATATTGCTTACTTTAATGACGGCAGAGTAAAATGTGGATGCAGTTTATGAATCATATTTGCTAACTCAGAAACAGTGAGAGAAAACGCTGAGCAAATATGTCTCCCTTCTACATTGGGTTGCTCCATCAAAAATATATGGGCCTCACACACGTCATCTATGTGAACTACTGACATGGATCCGAAAAGGGACTGTGAAAACTTCAGCTTTTCGTAAGTACCTGCGGATTTTAAACCAAAATGATGTTGTCATATCATTTCACATTTGTTCAAATAAATAACTAAAAGTATTCTTTCTCTTTTTTATTTTCATGTTTAGGGTTATAAAACATAAATCTCCCTTAACCTGAGCAAGTCACCTTTCTCCCCTAAGCCTTAACTCTAAATTAAAATTAAAAGGATCTAAAATCAAATACCTAAATCTGTAGCTATGCCTGATATATATTGACATGAAAACGGAAATGTAGAAGTAAGGCATGGTCCACCCACGCAACTCGGACAAATTGTCACAACGTCCATTTCGCTGTTAGAGCCATACTCAATTGCTGCTTGCTCTGCCAAAGTCTTGGCCACTGAATAAAACTGCACATATCTACATAATAGTCAGTACTGTTACCTCGATTTGCATTGTTTTCGGGGAAGACATCGAATTATACTCACTCCAAAAGGATTTTGCTGTGTCTTTCTCATGAAATCTACAGGAGTCCATCCGGATTCGTCCAGACTGCAGCCGCTAATAAGTTTTCCCTCCTCGTCCAGCGGACAAGCTGCTGCCGCCGACGAAGTATAAACCACACGCCTCACCGATTTAGCTCGTGAGCAGGCATTCAACACGTTCAATACTCCCTTCACAGCATGCTCAACAAAATCATCCTGTGCCACAATTTACACAAAACCTGTAAGATGTTCTGATCTGATCGGCCTCCCCTCCCTCATCGTAAAGCTTACGACAAGAAAAATAAAATTAATAATAATTTACCTCAGAGAGCTTGGAGAAGTCCATAGCCACGTGGAACACCCCTTCACAACCCTCCACCGCGGAATCAAAGGCGTCCTCTTCGCATAAATCTGCTTGGAAGAGCTTCAGTCTCTCTGCGGCGCCAGGCAAGGACAGCAGAGGCCCAGCTTTTGCCTCGTTTTCTGAATGCAAATATGATACAGGGAATCACAGTTACCAAATTTGAATTCGAACTCGATAATTACAAATCTACACTAATTAATATAAAAGCAATAACTACTAAAATTAAAATTTACGAAATCGTTAAGTACGTGGATCTCTGAGGGTGGCGTTGACAGTGTAGCCTCTCTGGAGAAGATTCTTGACGAGCCATGATCCGATGTATCCCCCTGCTCCTGTAACGCACATCTTCACACCGGCTTTGGCTTCTTGGATTTGCATTTTATGGTTGGAACAGGGAACAACGAACACGAAATGAATATGAATATGCAGGTTGCAGATGTCTATTTGAAGCTGGAACTTGCTTCTGATATGAAACACCTGCCGCCTTACAATGTGTTTCCGGGTCGAGGGAGTTATTTATATCTTTTTCTTACATCGCAAAATGGCTAAATATTATGGGAAAAAATAACTTCGTTGACTTGTGTTTTAGTGGTGGAGATTTGATTGATATAAATTAATTTAGTTAAGTGAGTTAAACGCAAGTCATATAATATCCAGAGGTGTAAATATTTTAAGTTTTGGTTTTTAGTGGTCATATATTTGTTTAATTTTGTCTTAAATTGGTTGGATATGTGGTTTTGAGTAGTTAATTTTGTAGAACGTTTTAAAAGTTTTTTATTTTGTTAAATTTTTTTTTTCATAATTTATTTCTATATGCAAAATATAATTTAAACAACAAAAAATTATGATTTTATAAATTTATGTACCTAGATTCCTTACCAAAAAAACAAAACTTAAAATAATTAAGACAAAATCTATTAAAAAATGTAAACACAAAGATTTAAGTAACATAAATAAATTTTGACACAATTTATATACCTATAATTTTAAAATATTATATAAATAAAATATAATAAAAATACTAATATTATATAGATAAAATATAATAAAAATACTAAAAATTAATATATTTTAAAAATATAAAATTATTAATTATATTTTTCTTTTCAAAATATGAAAAATCAAATCTATAATACGAAAAAAAACTTGGTTATTTGAAATAACTTGATACGGGTTGTAAGTATTCTTGTTAGAGTTTTTAGGTTTTAGACCTATTTTTAACTAATATAGTTGACTTATTTTTAACTAATACCTAGTAGTCACTAGATACAAGATACATTTTATAAAAAAAAAATCATATCATATTTAAAAATATTTAACTTTTATTTAATAAATAAAACAAATTATTTTAATATGTAAAATAAAATACAAGATCCATTTTATCATTAATAAAATAAATTAAAAAATCATATTACATTTAAAAATACTTAACTTTTATTTTAATATATAAAACAAATTATTTTAATATTTAAAATAAAGATACTAAATTTTAATTTCAATTTCAATTTAATAGTAATATATACCAATTATATATCTAAACATTTTATAATTTTATATCTTTAAATATACTCGATATTGAGAACCTTACAACCTGCAAATATGTTATTATATATTTAAACATTTTATAATTTTATATCTTTAAATATACTTGACATTGAAAACCTTACAACATGCATATATGTTATTATACACAACATAATTTGGTTAATCCATTCATTGATCTAATTTTGGAATTTGATATACATTTATTGATAGATTAGAAAAGAACTTGGAATATGCATAACATAATTTGGTTAGATTAGAAAAGAACTTGGAATATGCATAACATAATTTGGTTAATCCATTAATTGATCCAATTTTGGAATTTGATATACATTTATTGATAAATTAAATAAGAACTTGGAATATCATTATTATGATATATTTATGTTTTTTTTATTTGATTAGAATTTGTGACATATGCTAAATCTATATCTTATTAATATATTTTTTAATGATAACAATGATGATGGTTAACATTCACTGAGATCAAAATTAGTTTATTAGACCTTAACAAAGATAACAAATTATTTAGATTTTTTTATAATGTTATTTCAATGTTAATTTTTTTTTAGGAAAATGGTGCCAAGATCACTATAGTTTTAATGACTTAGAAGATTAGGAAAAACGGTATTATAACAAATATTTTGAAATTGAAATCTAATTTAGGTATAAAATCATTTATTTATTATTTTATTGGTTAAAAATATTGAAATGACAATTTTTATATGGTTTTGGTAACTTTTATATCAAAATTAAAAAAAAAAAAACCATAAAAATACCAAATAATCTCTTATTGTTATTATCAATTTTTTTTCTTAAATAACATTTAATATTGTACAAATATTTCTTCAACCTTTACTTTCAATGTATTCCTCCTCAATTCAAGGTTTAAATAAACGACTTAGTCTAAACCATAGTTACCAAATTTCGAATGAGAGTAAATTTGGTGCAATTCAATATGATTAGTACTACTTACAAATTCAATAGTAAGTGGCATATTTTCTAGAGGGGACATGCAGGTGGTTTCAAGGAGCAATAGGTGCCTTCAGTCTCAGTCCTAAGTTTTGTCTGTCCCTCTAGGTGCTCACTCACTTTGGAAAAGCCTTTAGTCTAATCTACTTTATGATGAAGTTTTGTCCCTCTAGGTGCTCACTCAGTGTGGAAAGCCTTTAGTCTAGTCTACACTATGATTGTCATCACAAATATAGAAAAGATAAAGCTACACGAACATTGCTGGTGCAAACCAACCCACCATGACCACAACTACTGATCATTTAACCTTTTGGTCCAATGAAAAGGCACGAGTTGTGTTGGAACAGGCACGAGTTGTGTTGGAACTTGGGGCCATTCTATTAATTATGAGGTGGGAAGGTATTTTAGATAAATAAGTGAACATAGTTTTTGATCGCTACCTCTCCTCGACGGCACGGTCGCTCTCGCCAGGACCTTCAACAACACGGCCCGAAGAGTTAACAACTCTTTGAACTCCCTCGGGAGTCTTTTACCCACAGTTCACTTCTCGGTGATCTCCCTTTCGCCAGTCGGGAAATCGGGTTTCGCGGACTCGCGAACCTTGTATGCACCTTCCGTGCAATATGAAACTCCGAACCCTGATCCCCGATGTTAACGGTCAACACTTCTGTGTATCGGGGATTTCCTATCGTGAAATCAGCAGATGAAAGGTGGCGATCTACTCACCTTCCAAAACCCCGAACGCCGATGTGCGATGCCACGTGCTGTCCTCCGCTCTGTCTCCGTGGGACCCGTCGCAACTCGGGACTTCGCTGTTTCTCCGTGCTCCCTTCGACTTCGAAAATGCCGAAGTGCCGAGTCCCGACTCCTCGGGATCTCGTGCCACCTGTCCCTCTGATGATCGACGGCTCTGATTAAATCAGGAAATCGCGACTCGCGATTTCGACGTGCATGCAACTTTTGCACTCACCAACCCCGATATGCCGATATTTGGTGACAAACGGACTCTCTTGTGCACCTGCGAGTTAACCCTCTCGCAACTCCTCCGCGATCTGACGATCTGCGGGATTTCGTGATTCTTCACGACAATTTCAAGTCGTCGATTCTCTTTCTCTTGAAGAGTTCTCCGCTTCACCACCTTCTTCTTGTGTGAGAAAAGCAAAGGTACTACCCCTTCTAAGGTTTTACCGACTCAAACTCCTCCAGAGTGTTTGTGCCCACTCCCTTTGCTCAACCTTCAGCCACTTCCAACAGTACTTGAAGTCTTCCAAGTCCTACGCTTTCACAGTCACGAAAACCCCATGCTTTCTTTTCTCAAGCTTGCTACTGAGACTCCAGTCCGGCCTGCACTTCACCTGGACGGTACGAATGACCAACACAACTCTGGTCGATGAGAATAAAAGCTCCACTGTTGAACCTCCTCAACGCACTCTATGCGGAGGAATTCGACTGCACTCTATGCAGGAATCTCCTGATTCAAATCAGTGAAACAATTGGAACTTATTCTCTTCATTCCCTCAGGTTTCGAACCTGATATGCAATCACATACGCAGCATATAAAAGATATGCATAAAAGGAAGCAAGTATGCAACCACATAATATCAACAACACAGAGAAATCAAACACATCCATGGAATTGAATCAAAGTCTTCTTATTAATTCAATATCTGTACACGGGGATTCTTCACAAGCTCTCTGCTTTGTTCTTTTTGTTCTCAGTGCTAATGCTGAATAATAATACAATGTTACAAAGGAGGGTGCCTATATTCCGTTTTCCCTCTCGAAAGTAAAACTGTCTAGTCTAGACTTAATTCCTATCTACCAGCATTAAAACTATTAAATGCCTTCTTATCTACAATACAATACAAAGGCGCTTCATATGAATGCTTTCATTCAAACGACGGCGCAACAATCTTTTCAAAGTAATTCAAAAATGTATATGCTGGCGCTGTCCAGCCGTTCTTTGCTCCACGCGCTGGCTCGCTTGATGAGATGTGGATGCTCCTGCATCATACTCCTCGACTCAAAAGATTTCATGGGCTCCTGTCCATGAGCTCCTGTACACTGTGCCCATGCTTCTGTATCTCTGCCTCTGTTTCCCAGCTGGCATCCTCCACTGGGTGGTTCCTCCATTTCACCAGGTATTCAAAATATTGCTTTCTCCTGGTCTTCCTGCCTATTCTCTTGTCCAGTATGCACTCCATCTGAGGCTTTTGTGCAACTGGAAACTACTTCTGCCATTGGATTACTGGTTCCTCAACACTCCCAGCTCCTGCATCTTCGGCCTTATATGGGTATAGGTCTGAGACATTAAATATCGGGGATATCCCGATGCCCTCTGGCAACTCAAGTTCATATGCATTCTCCCCGAATTTCTTCAGGACTTTACATGGCCCGATCTTCTTCATTTTGAGTTTATTGTATGTTCCTCTGGGGAACCTTTCCTTGCTTAAGTGCGCCAGAACCATGTCTCCAACTTCAAACTGAAGTTGCCTCTTCCTTTGATCGGCTCTGCGCTTATATTCCCGATTTGCCTTCTGCAGTCGCTGCTTCACCTATGTGTGAAGTTCTTGCATTGCCTCAACGAATTCCTCAGCTCTCGCGCTGCTAGTCTCCGCCTGTTCTGACTCCCTAAGCTCAGAAACTCCTCTTGGCTGTGTCTCATATAAAATTTGGAACAGGCTTCTTCCTATACTTCGATTCACTGAATCGTTGTACGCAAACTCGGCCTATGGTAGGATCTGATCCCAACTGCTGTGATGCTCAGTCACCAGGCTTCTCAACAGATCCCCCAAGCTTCTGTTGACTACTTCGGTCTGCCCATCTGTCTGCGGATGGTAAGCAGAACTGAATGCTAAGTCAGTCCCTAGATTCTTCCATAGCGTCCTCCAGAAATGACCTATGAACTTGGTATCCCTGTCCGAGACTATGCTCCTCGACAATCCATGCAATCGCACGATCTCTTTGAAAAACAAATTTGCGATGTGGGTCGCATCGCTGGTCTTATGACACGGGATAAAATGTGCCATCTCCGAGAATCTGTCCACCACCACAAAGATGGAATCAACTCCTCGCTGAGTTCTCGGTAATCCCAGAACAAAATCCATACTAATGGCTTCCCATGGCCTCTCGGGTATGGGCAATGGCTGATAATATCCCGTGTCCTACTTTCGGCCTTTCGCGTGTTGACATATCCTGCACCTGTCAACAAACCATTTAACATCTGCTCGCATGCCCGGCCAATAATATGATTCGCTCAACTTGGCGAATGTTTTGTCATGCCCAAAATGACCTGCTAATCCTCCATTGTGCTTTTCCTTTACCAAATTCTCTCTCATAGAGCAATTTGGAATACATAATTGATTGCCTTTGAAAAGCAATCCATTCTGGATCAGGTAGTCAATCCATGGACCCCGATCCCTGAGAACTGGGTTCTCGGCTGCTTCGTATGCCTCGCCAAAGTCTGCGTCACCTGCATACATATCCTTTAAATTTTCAAAACCCAAGGTTTTGACTCTGAACTCCTGCAGCAACAAGCACTTCTTGCTCAAAGCGTCAACTACCTTATTCGTAGTCCCCGAAATGTGCTTTATCACAAACGTGAAATTTTGCATGTACTCTACCCATTTCGCATGATTTTGATTCAGCTTCCCCTGCTGACTTACAAACTGCAATGCATGGTTGTCGCTGTACAGAACGAATTCCTTGGGTATCAAATAATGCCTCCACTTTTTCAATGCCTTTATGATGGCATAGAATTCTTTGTCGTACGTGGAGTACTTCAGCTTCGCATCATCCAACTTCTCGCTGTAATATGCCACAGGTCTGTCATCCTGGCTTAAAACCCCTCCAACAACATACCCACTGGCATCACACTTCACTTGGAAGGTTTTCTGAAAATCTGGCAACACTAACACTGGTTGCTCAGTTATCTTTCGCTTCAACAAATTGAAGCTTCTTTCAGCCTCCGCTGTCCACTGGAAAACTTTATGCCGCTTCCTCACTGTATCCATCATTGCGGCGCTAATTCCACTAAAATTCTGAATGAATTTCCTGTAGAAACTAGCGAGTCCATGAAAGCTCCTTACCTCAAAAACATTCCTCAGCGATGGCCAATTCCTGATTACATTCACCTTCTCAGGATCCATCTTCAATTCATTTGCCGAGATTACAAAACCCAAATAAATGAGTTCCGTCTGCATAAACGAGCATTTCTTCAAATTGATCAGTAGCTTCTCTTGCTGTAATCTTCTCATCACAATGGCCAAATGCCTCAAGTGTTCTTCCCTGGTTTTACTGAAAATCAGTATATCGTCCAGGTATACAACCACAAATTTGCCAATGAATTCCCGCAGGACTTCATTCATCAGCCGCATAAATGTGCTTGGCGCGTTTGTCAAACCAAACGGCATGACCAACCATTCATACAAATCCTCGTTTGTTTTGAATGCTGTATTCCATTCATCTCCCTCTCTCATCCGGATCTGATGATATCCGCTCTTGAGATCAATCTTGGAGAAATAATTTTCCCCGCTTAGGCAGTCCATCAAGTCGTCCATTCTCGGCAGTGGAAATCTGTACCTGATGGTGATCTTATTAATCGCCCTGGAGTCTGTACACATCCTCCAGCCTCCATCCTTCTTCGGACTCAGTACCGTTGGAACGACACATGGACTTAGGCTTTCTCTCACCAGTCCTTTATCCTGCAGATCCTGTACCTGGCTTTTGACCTCCTCGTTCTCCTGAGGTGTCAACCTATACGCTGCCTTGTTCGGTAGACTTGCTCCGGGTATGAGGTCAATGTGGTGACTCACACTCCGCATCGGTGGCAACGAATGAGGTAGTTCGTCCACGATGATATCAGCGAACTCTCCCAGCAGTTCCTGAATCTCTTCCGGCAAGTCGTCCACTCTTGTGCTTGTCAGGACA
>JASDQU010245661.1:0-16694 GCA_032191745.1 Picea mariana | reverse complement strand
TATAGACAAGTGCGAAGGTGATGGAGATGGGGGAGAGCAAGGAAAGA
Source organism: Picea mariana (assembly GCA_032191745.1). Lineage (NCBI taxonomy): Eukaryota > Viridiplantae > Streptophyta > Pinopsida > Pinales > Pinaceae > Picea > Picea mariana. The sequence goes on along the minus strand of JASDQU010245661.1, from coordinate 16,647 downwards.
ATGGCAAGGTCTGAAAAGCGGTCTGACGGGATTCAAAATAGGGTTACGGGGATACTCAGGAGAGGCGAGTGTTCCACGATCAAATTTTATGTATCAAAATTTTTGACTACAAAACGTGTAAAACGGAAGAGATAATGATGGGGCAGTTCAGTGGCCGGTTTGTATATTTGCGGAATTCCAGCAAAGTGGCTAAGTATGGAATAGGGAAGCGGTCAGGCAAACTCCTTATCGGAAGTGAGGATTGAAGTTTTCGTGAAGGGACCAACTCGATGACGTGGAAATGACATTCCATGATGTTTGAAATTAGTGCTTGCTAATTGCATGCCTACAAATAAGATCTTATATATAATTGTTAATTGCAAAGGGGTGCGGGCACAGGAAACAAATACTAGGAACTGTATATTTCTTCAACCCGTCAAACCGATGATCCGCTAAAGAAATTTGAAGAAATGGAGAAGAATGAAAAGCAGATAGATGGGCTTGAAAATGGGGTGACAATAGTTCCACAGAAGACGTAAGGACCCGACGGTAAATTGTATTTCTCAGAATTTTTTAGTGCAAAATGTATACCACAGAAGAGGGCATGATAGGTGGAGCATAATACAGAAGAGGGTATGATCTGAGTCTAGCTGTAAATTTGTATATCACGGAAGTGACAGTACCGTTCACAGGGCATGGAACAACAAAAGTTCAATCTAGAGCCCGCCTACCAGGAATTCATGGTCGAAGAAGTGTCTTCGTCTGTCAATTTGTCTATCGCGGAACTCCGAGGCATTTTATTAGCTAGCCAACCCACAAGTCCGACTGTCAGTTTGTATAGTGCAGAACCGTGGGTGTTGTTTGTAGGGCACGAAACTATAGAGGAAATACTTTGCCCTTTAATATAACATCTGTGGGGCAAATGTGGTACGGCTTGTTTTAGCACTTTTCCATCTGTAAACAATGGCAATCTTGAGCCTGCAAGCCCTAGAGCCAGTGTATCAATTTGTATATCGCGGAGATCTGAATGTTGTTTGGAGGTCACGAAAAAGTAAAAGTACATATCTGCCACAAACATAGGCATAGGATCCACATTATGCAACATCCTTGCAATTTTCTCCTCGATGAATCATCCTGTGGTGAAATTGATAGTTTTCAGAAGCTTCTCGTGAGGAAGAAGATGAAAAATGTTGTAGGGAAAATGGAATATCCCTTAACTGAAACTGCCTTTTCACAGTCGAAAAAATTTTAGGGACACAGGTTGCACGTGCAATTCCAGAGGCCCAAATTAGTCCATTATGGGTGGAAGGAGATGACTAGTAGAAAAATGCCTTCTAGCAATGAGAGTTCTGGACCTGATTCCCGAAGATGTTAATTGTATATCCAGAGAAGAGGACAATAGTCCCGCAAGTGAATAATTTTTTGGCTTGAAATATATCTCTGAGAGCATCAACATATCATTTCTTTACAGTGAAACTCTTCCCCCCAGAATGAACTAATTTCAAACTCTGGAATTCCTAATTTCGCGCTGCAAAGCGGATATTGCGTTTAGCGTCGATTTCTTTCTGAAACTCCTTTTGGTGTTGTCAGGACCACCATCATTGAGCCGGGAAGTTCCGCCCGTTATGGTTGATTTCAATTTGGGTGCAGTAGTGGGAAGAATCTCTGCATTTACATCATCCATTGTCATATCATCGGCCATCAGATCATCTTCTTCTGGCTCGGAATCCATGACATCAACCTCTGCGGTAGGCATGAATGCAACTGGGCAGGTTCTCTGAGCAGGCAGGGTTGCCTTGGAATTCTTTAGCTTGAAATATATCTCTCGGTGTACCAAGGGACCATCTCCTTTTTTGCTCCTAGGCGGAGGGAGACGAGCAGTAAGAATATGCCTTGGAATAGTGGAATCTCTGGCCATTATGCCAGAATGTGTTTACTGTATCTGGACATAACTACTGCCACAAGCTAACGAAAATTTTGTTTGCTCGAGACGATGTTTGAAATGAAAATCGGGGAGGGATAATATAAGCCTCCACAAATTATGGTTTAATTCATATCAATGGAATATCTCCTTGAGCCTTTCGCTAATCAATGACAATCTCTAGGGTTCATGTGGAATGAGATGTCACCATTACAACTCACTAATTGCATAATTAGAAAAAAGTGCGAAGGTCACAGTGATGACGAAGAGAGATTAAGAATTCAAAATTTCTTAAAGGCGCCAACCCGCCGCCGCACAAAAACAGATTGCATCATGTTTAAATGAATACTTGGAAAGGATAACATACTTCTCCGCAAATCTTAGTTTAATTCGTAGTAATGACAAATCTTCTTCGGATTTTTGGACATTAATGACAATCTTAACGGTCCCTGTAGGATGAACTAATAGCATTAAAGCTTAATTACAACATATCTGTAAACAAGTATGAAGGCAACGGTGATGGCGAATAGTGACGAAGCATTGTACATTTCGTGCACCCACCAACCCGCTAAACCAATTCCAATAAATACCTAAGTATGGAAAGTGGTCGGGCGAGTTACAAAAGAAAAAGGGTAGAAGATATACCCAGGAGACATGAAGGGTCGATGGTCATATTGCATCTCAGTGACAAATATCAGTCGTCAATTTGTATGTCGTGGAATTTCGGTTGCTGTTTGTGTGTAGGGGAACAACGGAAACACAATGGCGAGAGGGTAATTTGTATATCGCTGAACTTCGGGTTCTGTATATAAAAGAATGGGACATTGGGAAAAGGACCAATTAAACAGAAAGCGAAAGCATATGAGATGAAGGGTTTTTTTTTGCTAATTTGTAAATTGCGGAAGTCTGGGTGCTAGTTGCACGCAACGAAACAATGGAAACACAATGTTAAACCGGCCTATGCAGGAACCCGCGATTGAATATGTACTATAAAGTATGAACATGAGATGTTATAGATCATGTACGGGTCCCACATTCCATACTTGGCCACTTTTTGGATCACGGGTTCTCAGATTGGCAAGATCTAAATTGGGCATCCATTGTTCCATGGTCTACAAATAGCATCCATAATTCCACGATATACAAATCGGCCAACGGATCTGCGGGCTAGCTCGGGCAACATTGCACTCCTTTTTTTTCGTGTCATACAAACAACACTTGGAGTTCCACGATATACAAATTGACAGACGAACTCGAGGGCTGGCGATCTCGAGAGTGCCATTGTTTACGGATTCTAATCCCTATCAAGTATTTAACATTATCTAAAAACATTATTTTGAATACTAAATTATTAATATTAAATATTGATATTGTACAATTTAATTAGACAAGGACGTTTGTACAATATGAAGCGGGGAAGTCGTCGGTCGGTGGGGTTGGTGATATAAAAGTAAGTGAAATATGAATACGTGAATCCACCAACTTCCTTACCAAGAAATTTTCTGAAAAAAACAAGGAATACATAAAATCTACTTTTAGAAAGTACGAACATGAGATTTTATAGAGCATGTATTGTTCCCGCATTCCATACTTAAGCCAATCTTTGGATTGCGGGTTCTCAGGCTGGCGGGCTCAAAATTGAGCCTCTATTGTTCCATGACCTACAAATAGCACTCAAGAGTTCCGCGATATACAAATTGACAGGAAGACTTGCCGCCTGGCTCGCTCAACATTGCATTTCTATTGTTAGTGTCGTTCAAACACAAATTCACAGATGGACTCCAGGGATGGCGGGTTCAACCTTGCAATTGTTTACGGATGTTGATCCCTATCAACTATCTAACACTACCTAAAAATATTATTTTCAATACTAAAGTATTAATATTAAATATTCATATTGTACAATTTGATTACATAAAATTATAAAAGGATGTGAAATATCTTATTTCAAAGAAAAACCCGCGTATTTGAAAACTTGCGTTCCAAAAATTTTGTATAATATGAAACAGGCAAGTGGTCGGTCGGGCTGCTGATATAAAAATGAGTGGAAATCTGAACACGTGTATCCGTCAAGTTCTGCACCTAGAAAAGTTCGCAAGAAATGAGTTATACATACCAAATATGCACTTTTATAAAGTATGGGAATGAGAATTTATAGAGCATGTACGCAACCCTCATTCCATACTTAGCCACTTTTTGGATCATGGGTTCTTGGGCTAGCGGGCTCAAAATTGGGCCTCTGTTGTTCCGTGCCCTACAAATAGCACCCAGAGTTTCGCAATATACAAATTGACAAGCGAACTTGCAGACTATTTGAATTTTAATGGCTTGCTATCGATGCATTAGCACAATTGGACTTGGGCTAGTTTATATTCGTTTCTTACAATATCAAACGGAGAAGCGGTCGGTCAGCCTGGTGATATAAAAGTAATTGAAATATGAAGTCATGAATCCTCCAACTTCTGCAGCTAGAAGTTTTCCAAAAAACAAGTAATACATACTAAGTATGTGCTCTTATAAGGTATGGACATGATTTTTATATAGAGCTTGCACAGATCCCATAGAGCTTGCATGGATCCCACATTCCATACTTGGCCACTTTTTCGATCGCGGGTTCTCGGTCTGGCGGGATCAAAACTGGGCCTCTATTGGTCTATATCCTACAAATAACACCCAGAGTCCCATGATATAAAAGTTGACAGGAAAACTTGCGGACTAGCTCACTCAACATTACAGTTCTATTGTTCCGTGTCTTCTAAACAATATTCGGAGGAAACGAGCAATACATACTAAAGATGTACTTCTAAAAACTACGGACATGAGATTTTATAGAGCATGTACGGATCCCTCATTCCATACTTAGCCACTATTTGGATCGCGGGTTCTCAGCCTGGCGGGTTCAAAATTGGGTCTCTTTTGTTCCATGCCCTACAAATAGCACCCACATTTCCATGATATACAAATTGACAAGCGAACTTGTGAGCTATTTGAATTTTAAGGCCCTCGTGTTCATGTCATAACACATTTGGACTTGGGCCAATTTATATTCGTTTATTACAATATCAAATGGGGAAGCGGTCAGTCGAGCTGGTGATATAAAAGTAAGTGAACTTTGAAGTCGTGAATCCGCCAACTTTCGCACCTAAAAGTTTTCTGAAAAACGAGTAATACATACTAAGTATGTACTCTTATAAAGTATGGACATGAAATTTGTATAGATTATGTACAGATCCCGCATTCCATACTTGGCCACTTTTTGGATCGTGGGTTCTCGGGCTGGGGGGCTGAAAATTGGGCCTCTATTGTTCCACGCCCCACAAATAACACCCACAATTCCACGATATACAAATTGACAAGCGCACCTGTGGGCTGTCTGGCTCAACATTGCACTTCTATTGTTCCTTGTCCTCCAAACAACACCCGGAGTTCCGCAATATACAAATTTACAAATGGACTCTAGGGCCAACTTCCGCACCTATAAATTTTTCGACAAACGAGCAATACATAGTAAACATGTACTTTATATGGACATGATATTTTATAAAGCATGGACAGATTCTTCATTCCATACTTAGGAATTTTTTGGATCGTAGTTTCTCGGCCTGCTGGACTCAAAATTGAGCCTCTATTGTTCCATGTCCTACAAATAGCACCCATACTTCCGTGATATACAAATTGACAGGTGGACTTGTGGGAGATTTGGCTCAACATTGCACTTCTATTGTCCTGTGTCCTCCAAACAACACTCGGAGTTCTGCGATATACAAATTCACAAAAGGACTCAAGGACTGGCGGGCTCAACATTACGATTGTTTACGGATGGTCATACTATATAACATTATCTAAAACCATTTTTTTCAAAGACTAAATTATTAATATTAAGTATTGATATTGTACGATTGAATTACATAAAATTATCAAAGGATGTTAAATCACTTATTTTAAAAAAAAGGAAGGAAACAAAAGAAAGTTTTTTAAAATTCTATCACCGCAAGCATAACAAGGACCAATTTGAATTTTAAGGGCCTCTTGTTGATACCATAGCACAATTGCACTTCGCACAGTATATATTCGTTGATTTCAAATTATTCCAGGAGATTCATTTTACCAAGTTCATGGATTAAGAAAAAATGCTAAAACAACAACCAATTTGAATTTTAAGGGCCTCTTGTTGATATGATAGCACAATTTCACTTCACACAGTATATATTCGTTGATTTCAAATTATTCTAGGAGATTAATTTTACCAAGTTCATCGATCAAGGAAAACTGCCAAAACAAGCCACATACTACATTTGTGCCACAACGCCATAGAAATTATCAGGCGGATTTGCGGGTTAGCTGGCTAAAAAATTCAATTCTATTGTTCTGTGTCCTCCAAACAACAGTCGAAGTTCCGTGATATACAAATTGACAGATGAAGCACACAACCAAGAACCAACTAAACTTCAAACAAGCTGCAAGCAAGTTCCTGGAAGGTTCCATAGAGCTGGACACATCCACCTTTGCACCAAACAATTTCATATACAAAGAAAAGACATCGCCGCATTCATTTTTCTCTTGCATCTGGTATATGTTCCCAATAGAAAATAATTGGGGCCATGGGATATATGGGGTTTGTTGCGATGCTTCCCATTTTTTGGACCGAACAATGTCCGACAAACATTCATCTGGATGTGGAAGAAATATTGCAGAGACACATGAGGTATTTTCGTTTCCTGACAAAGTTTCATATACATTTTTTTCCCTTCTTCAACTGATATACAAAATTGCATTGTCCTCATTTAAGTTGAATTTGTTGTGTATCCGAAGGTCCCGCATCATGTACACACTACTTGCCTTTTTCTGTAGATACGTTTCATACGACAACTCTGCCAACTTAGGAAGCACTTTCTAATAGAGGCTGCCTAACCGTACAATGCATGGTTTTGTTGTCCATGGTTCAAATGACAACATTGACACAATGTCCATATATATATGGACATTTTTCACTGCATCGCAGACAATCAATCGTATCATCAGTTATCAAAGAGGAGGTAGAAGCAAGATAGTTGCATTTTTCACATATAGGTTCAAAGGGGGCCGAGTACATATTGGATGCAACTAAAACACCTTCAATTGGCAACGCGAGCATATGAATTACTACATTGAACAATATAATACACAACTGCACCCCCTCCTCCCCTTAAAAAATAAATAAATAAATAAAACAGGGTGCGGAAATTTGTTCAAGGCTATTTCTACAAGCAAAGTGAGGATGATTTTGTGTATGTATACGGACAACAGTTGTAGAGATAGCTATTTTCTTCAGATCCTCTATTATATATGCTCACAACTTTGTTACAAAGGTTGCCTAGGTTGTCCGAAAGATCCTTTCTCTAACATCCCTTTTATTTGTTATATTTTTGAAGAGCATAAGTGGAATCTTCCCTTTATGCAACTGTTGCTCCATTGACGAAAAAAAAATTGAATACGTATCGAACAATTACAACTACAACATGGAACACTGCAATATTTGAGTAACTTACTCGAGATACATGCACATGCGAAAATAAAGGACAAAACGGAATATTAAAACCGGTACCATTGCCTTGTCGTTGTCCGACTCTCCATCCTTTATATGGAGAAAGTGTTGTGAGCCAATTTTTCTCGCCAGTGTGACAACTGCACCAATCGTTCTAATTGGGTAAATGTCAGTGCTCTGTGCAAGCTGTTTGATAGTTAAGTCCGGGACGAAACGATATTCTGAACAAACAACGAAATTTTTTTCCACAATACTTGTTTCATTGAGCGAAATAATTCGATCACAATCACCATGGTCATATACTGTTTTGGGCAATATATTAAAATTTGTAATGGATATTCCATTACCTAGCAATATTTTTTATGCATGTTTTTGGACAAGTTGTGGAGGAATAGTCAGTGTCACTGTCATCATGGCCTCCTTGTCTATCATGTCAACACACATAATGGATCTACTTTTGTTTACCTTGTCCAAGTAGGTGCTATAGACGACCATTATGTCCCCGACGAACACTTGTCCAGTTCGGTGGTTGTTCAAGCCCTCTATTGATAGTACTTTAGATGTTAGAACTATAGACCTAGTGACATTTTTTGAACAAGAAAACTAAAGTGAATAGCACTGTGCATATATATATATATATATATATATATATATATATATATATATTGTATTCTTTTTTCACTGGCATAAATCTACAAGTACACGCATAGCTTCGATGAACTATGGAGGCAAAGTGTTGTAACCACACCTCTTAGTCTGTGGAACATGCAACACATTCGACATCTGCTTGTACTTGTTGACACTTCTTGTGAACTGCAAACCATGTATTGCAGATGACATCAACATATTCACCATGCCATAGATGAATATATAGCTGAGGATATTTGTTTGGTAAACATAGTAAGAGCAGAGCGTATGCATATTTACCTTTGGCCTTGTCAGTCTGCTGATGTCTGGGATGACTGACTGCTCATGCACATGTCACTAGTCCAACTTTTCCTGATTCAACCAAGTGCAGATGAACATCAAGACTAAACAAGCATATGCATTGTATACTCTCCATCAGAAGGAATAAATAACCGTAAAATTGTATGCATATGATGTTTTTAACTGGAAAAATGTTTAACAGTAAATAGGGGATGAGGGCGGGGCACCACGACCAATCTGTAAATCGCGAACCCCCAGAAGACAGGGAAACAATCTTGAACCTGCCAGCTCGACATCCGCAATCGACAAAGTGGGTAACTATGGATCAAGGTAGAAGCACGACCATAGGTGTGAAACCATTAGTCTGCCAACCAATGCACCAAGGCATTTTCGGAAAGAACACTAAGCAGATGAATTAGAAAACAAAACGAATAATAGAAAATGGAAAAAATAGAAATAGGGAGGGTAGAAAGGCCCATTGCTGCGAAGCCATTGTTTTCAATTCTAATATTATATGCCCCTGCCCGGTTTGTATATTTAATTTACCAGCACGATTGGTATACCTTTTACAATATTGTACCACAGAACCCTTTGCTGTTGCACAAAACAATTCATCTTCCTATCCAAGCAACCTTTTTTTTCCAAGGCAAGAACGTCGATTATGCAATGGACATGAAGGAAAGTTAGTATGAAGACAAACATCTAAAAGAAAGAGAAACTAGTCTATTTACCCGCCAAAGAGTCCATTGCCCTCTCCAACCATTATGTTTGTTTAAATGCAACAATGCAACGAAAACACAATGGACATGAAGTAGGTTAGTATGCAGGAAGGCATGTATTGAAGATAACTTATAATGAAGACAAACATGTAAAAGAAAGAGAAACACGGTTATTTACCCACGAAATAGCCCATCGTCATCTCCAACCACTCTGTTTGTTTAAATATAGCAATGCAACGAAAACACAACGGACATGAAGCAGGTTAGTATGCAGGAAGGCATGCAATGAACATAAGTTACCATGTAGAAAGGCACACAACATGTACATATAATAAACTAAGTGAACACATATACAAACAATAAATGAAATACAAAACAATGCAATATGAAATAATAGTACAAGAATCCACCTTTCTATATCCTCTTCAACCGATGCAGTCAAGATTCCGTCATTTTCTCCAGCTATTCTGTTTGTTTGAATGTGGGAACGCACAAAAGACAACGAACATGAATGGAAGCTGGTATGCACCAGAGAACAAACAATATATACATATACCAAAAGAGACTCAACGAATAGTCTAGAAGATAGGCAAAAACATGAACCTTTGCGTTTCTCCATCCATAGCTGTAAATGTGTAATTTTTTTTGCCCTGCCCAAAATATATTACAAGCCACAAAATATTACGAAATTGCATGGCCGTAGCTAAATGATTTCTGGTTTTCCGTGGAAAATTATCCATATATGATTCCACCGATGGAAATACATGTTCTTTATCCTCTACACAGATTGTTGTGCCCACGATACAATGTTTTGGTTTTCTGTGGCAAACTACCCAAACATGATTCCAGACATCGAAATATAATCTTGCAGAATCTTTGTTGTACATATCATATCTCAAGTACAACACAAATTTTATCATGCGCACATCGGTCTGTGTAGAGGAGAAAGAACATGTAATTTCATATGGGCACATTTGACCATACATGGTTTATAAATGTACCTTCCATATGCTTTATTCTAACAAAAAAACAACGCATATTGCAATTTCACATGTAATCCTCCAACAATTTTGCATGCAACTATTTTCTTTCATGCCACCACTAAAGCACCAACAAAATCTCATAGAAAAACAGATATCGACCTCGATAGACAGGGAAAATAATACAATTACATGTTGACTCCTGGGTGCAGGGGTTGAACACCATAAAGCGCCCCAAAAAACAATAATAATCCAAAAAAAAAAAATATCCAACCACCGGCGCTGGACCCCAACCCTGCAAGGCCGAATCAAACAAAAAAAAACAACAACAAGCACCAAACCAACGAGAAAGCACGAACATGTCGAACTGCACTCCCCAGGGCCCCAAAGCATAAAATGGAGCCAAACAAACAAAACCAGCAAACCATGAACCAATGAACCGGCAAGAACCGCTGAGCTAGTAAACAACATATGTATCTCCAACGATTACGAAACTGCAACCAAAGCACAGAAGGAACTGAAAAAATACAATGGCCATGCCGCTACAAATAAGCAAACATTCTTACTTCCAAACTGCAAACACTAAACAACAAACAAGGAATAGAAAATGAAACTATGGCATAGAAACTTACTCCGAAACAACGAAATGCAGAAGCGCAGGTCAAATCGAAAACTAAACAACAACAACCAACAACCGACGAACCAACGAAGAAGAAGCACTCACCGAACCAGTAAACAATGTATGTATCTTCAACGATGACGAAATTGCATTGCAAAGGTAGAATAAGGATGAAACATACAATGGCTATTCAACTGGTAGTGGACAACAACAATGTGCAAATTCACTATAACATTGTATGGAAATTTTCAAGGAAAAATGTACTACGAGAAGCGTATTTAGATAAACATTTAAGCCTGTCAGGCTATCTAAGGACCTTGTGGTATGCAAACATTTAAACTGCCAGGCCTGTTGGAGGACCTCGCATCATGTAAACATTTAAGCTGTCAGGCCTATTGAGGCAACTCGAAATAAGTGTCAATACATTTCAATACAAATACATGCGGCAATGACGTTATAAATAGTGGAATTCTCAATCACTATAAAGCTTGGATATCAAAACATTTCAATATGATTAGTACAAATAAAAACTTACGGATATATTAAGCTAGTAGAAAATGCTAACACAAACATTCGAACTAATGCTAGCATTAATCCACCTTCAAGAAATACATACAATAAATTTATTATTCAAAAAGACTGTATACGAGAAAAAGTTTGGATATGTTTCCATATAAAACATTGGGAATAGTGAAGCCGACAATAAGACCTCCAATCTCTTATCCAATCAGATCAGTACATATATGCTACTTTTTATTATATAAAAATATATGCTTTTAATTCCCTAGCTCCAACAATAGGTATTATGCAAATATTTTTGGTCAAAGGACAAACTAATATGTAGTCAACGAATTATCGATCTCTATAGTCCCTCTATGCCTATGGTAGGGACTAATAGCTAACTTTTTAAGATGGTTAAAAAATAGATTAGGATGTTTTTAATGAATGTGTAAAATTCAAAATGATAAATACATACAAATTTCTAATTCAAAGGGAAGAAGGTACTATATAAATATAAAGTAAGAAAACTTTTCAGTTTATGTAAGCAAGATTTTAAGAAAATTTGGAGGAAAATTCTAACTAGTAAAACTAAAGAGAACAATATGAATTCCTATCTTAAAAATATTTACAAATCCCTTAATGTCATGGATGACATTCAAACCCTTTTTATAGAGGAAGAAGTTTTTTCAATAGAAGACATAAAGTTTGGGATTAAGTGGCTCACAAAAGGGAAAACTAAGGACATCAAATGCTATGAAGTTGATATCTTAAAAATTGGAGGGCCTATCCTCATCCCTCACATCCATAAGCTCTTCTTCAATTTAATAGTTAAGTAAGGATTCCTGAAACCTTGGACTCAAATCCTCATTGTACTATTTTTAAAAGTGGGGATAAAACAATCCCTCTAGTTAAAGGACCATTATGATTAGACCCATTTTAGCCAATTTATATGGAATTATTTTGGAAAAGAAGATCATTGTATGGTGAGAAAGCCAAGAAAAAGGAGCTAAAGAACAAGCCAAATTTAAGAGCTATCATTCAACTACAGACCACCTTATTACGCTTAGGATCATGCTGCATGAGAGTGTATTAATAATAAAACCAATCTTCTTTGTTGTTTCATTGACTTGAGAAAATATTTTGACACAGTGCCTAGGACTAACCTTTGGAATAAGTTAGAAGAGATAAAATTTCCTTCCGAGTTGAGACATGATATGATAAGTTTGTATGAGAATGTTATTGTCAAGTTTAGGAACACTAAGGGATGATCAGAAGAAATTGATTGTACTATATGAGTTAAGCAAGGTTGCCCCCTATCCCCTACACTTTTTGGTGTATACATTGACAAGTTAAAGGGTTATTTGGAAGAAGCAAGTTATGTCGGCCCAACTCTTGTTGGTATAACCATCGTCCTTCTTCTTTACGTCGATAATAGTTTTTTATGGAGAGGAGTCCCCATGATCTTGACTAGCAACTAAAAATCCTCAAGGATTTCTACTCTAGTACAAGTATGTTTGTTATCACTAGCAAAACAAAGGTTATGATAACTAAATCCAAAAATATCATTTACAATAATTTTGTGTATAACAATAATAGTTGGGAGGAAGTGACTTCATACAAATATCTCATAATCAATCTTCATCACAAGCTAAATTGGAACTATAACATTAAGAAAATGACAAATGGAGGGTGGAAAGCTTATTATGGACTTAAAAACAATTGTAAGTCAACATACCTTCGACTATGGGATAAGAAGAAGCTCCTCTTTGAGACTCTCATCGGTGCTATTATCTTATAGTGTTGTGAAGTTTGGGCTACAATATCTCTAGAGAATCATGGAGAAAGATAGAGTGAATCCAAAAGATTTTTATAAATCATAATATCTAAATTAAAAGAAATACACCCTATCCTATCCTCCGCATAAAATTGATCATTTCCCCCATTGAGAGCATGGATATGAATAGGTACTCAATGTACAAGAACACGATAAACAACATGGAAGATAGGAGGCTTCCTAAGATTGGTTCAAACTCTAGTCAAAACCACCTGTGGCTCAAGCGGGGGTGGCATAAAGATGTCAAGTCTTGACTAAATCATTGGAGATTAAGGGAAGAGGTCACTCTATAGAATAATGATAATATTAAAAATATTATTACATCTAAATTTAAGGAGAAATTGTGGTATGATAGAGAATTATAGGATAAAATAAAATAAAGATATTATAAGGAGGTGATCAACCCTAATCTAGAAGATCAAAATGATCTCTATATTTTGACTAACATAAAGAAGAAAATCAACATTGCTAAAATAATGACAAACTCTCACGAGCTCCATAGTGAAAGAGGGTGTTAGGCAATTCCCAAAATGTAGTGGATCAAAAGAATTTGTCATCTTCATGACACTAAAAGGGCTGAAGATGGAAAGCATTTTCTCTTAAAATGTCATAAATACACCAAGATTAGATCACAATTTCAATTTTTTTTTTTTACAATACTGACATTCCTAACCTTTTAACTCATCAAAATTATCGTGATCTATGAATGTTTGTCTTAAATATTTTCAAGAACAAAAATAATTTTTTTATAAAGAAAACCAAGTAATTTTGGTGATCTAGAAACACTTCTCTTAAAGCTTTTCAAGCATAGAAATAAATTTTAAAGCAAACCAAGTAATTCCTTACCTTTCTTAATGTTCAATATACCAAATTTGGTTTCAATGAACATTAACCACTACCACCATCATCATATCAACAATAATTCTATTATTATTTTTAAATATATTGAAATTCTATAATTATTATAAAAAATATGTATTATTTATTAGTCTTATTTGAAAGACACAAAAAAAATGTATGGGTGCCTTATTTCTAGGTATTATATTATTATTTAAAAACTCATAAAACTAAGAAAATATGCCCAGTGAAATGAAATTTGATAAGAGACAATAATTATTGCTATTACTACTAAAAAAATTATAAAAATAATATTTTGAATTATAGAATTGAAAAATCAAAGTTATTCGTACTTAATAAGTCAAGTAATTTCATCAACTAAATTTGTTAATTTGTTTGTGTTGCATGGTTAATAATTACTCATTTTAAAAATATATAATCATTTGTATGGCCTTACTTGCAGTGTAAAGTCCTTAATACTTTTTCTTTCATTTTTATTTATTATGAAATGTGGTAATTAATTTTGGTTGGCCTTTTCCTTTTGGTTTAATTCAGAGTTGAAATTGAGCTTATCGAAGTTATTGTTAAATAATATCAATGTTAAGAAATTTTTTTATCAATTTTTTTTTTTTATGTTTCAGCAAAATATTTTTAATTAGTTGAGATTGCAAATCACTATAATCTTTAATTATGCATCATTATTTTGCAATTGTATTTTCTTTTTTAAATAATTATTCATTTTATTTTATGTTATTATTTATTTGTAAATTTATCTTATTTTTATTTTTTTCACTTACAAAACTAATTTATATTTATTAGGACACTTATGCAAAGCCAAAAACTATATTGAGTAGCTTAGTTTATCTTTATTAATAATATTCCATAGGTGTACATTGAATATCTTAGTTTATCCTTATTAATAATATTTTGCAATACTTGATAACTAAGTTAGCTTAGACCATAAGTACAATTTAAATTTATATTGTTTAATATTTACTCTAAAATATGTATTATTGATTATTTACCAATAATAATAATCTACTTAATAGTTTCATTAATTTTAACATAGAATTAAAAAGTAATTTTGAAATGAATTAAAGTTTACGTAATCTGTCCATCGAAAATATCAGATGGTTTAGTGTGTCGTTTTTCCTAGCTTATTTGTATGTTTGAGTGATATTTGATGTTGGCAAAACTTTACATGAAAATTATACGGTAGGCATTTATGAGTGTCTGTCGAATGCTCTCTATTTGTTGAGGTGTCTAGCAACAATACCCTACATAATAAATAATATTTTTGTAATGTGCAATTTTTGGACAAAAACTTGTTACATCAAAATTATACGGTAGGCATTTATGACAATCTGTCTAATGCTTGTGGTTTTTGAATGCTCTTTGTTTTTTGAGGTGTATAGCAACAATACAGTACATAATAAAATATGTTTTTCTGATTGTTGAATGCTCTCTATTTGTTGAGGTGTCTAGCAACAATACACTATAATCTTTTTTCTGACGCGCAATTTCAGGATGAAAATGTGTTGCATCAAAATTCTAGGGTAGGATGGCAATAGAGAACGGTTTTGCAATGTTGAAGCAAATTTTTTATTCTTATTTTCTAAAATGTATATAAGTTTTGATATTGAGGAATACACTTGCAAGAATTGAACCTATGTGGGGAGGATAACAATCATTCCTCCAAACCACCTACACTAAACCCTATCAACTCTTGTAAGCTCATATTGTATATATGTATGTTCTCATAGACTTACAACTCAAATGTGAATAAGGAAAATGGGTTTTGTTTTATAAATATTGAGATAATCAAAATGTGTGCATAAAATATATTTTAGAAAAAAACATAAGAATCTTGCACAACCTTAGTATGTGTCTTAGAGTCTTAAGACTAAAATTTCCCTAAATTATTGTACACAATTCTCATTCATGCTTAATAATGCAACATAAAAATTGATAGTCATTAAAAACAATAAGTATACCTAGATGGCATGTACATTCATAATAGTTTAGAAAACAAGAGTCACAATTTATGTTCCTAAGGGAATCGTTCTTGCATTTAGAGGTAGGTTGTCATGATCTTTGGGGGTGGCCTACCTAACACACAATTTTCCCAGAGAACTTTGTGGTTTCTCATTTTGACAATATATAGTCACTTTCGTTGCATTCGTCAATTACATTCGTTGCACTACTTGGATTGTAAAGTCCCTAGTAATGATCATTCAACTTCTATTTATTATAAATTGTGGTAACTCACTCTCGTTGGCCTACTTTAATCTTCTTTAGGTTTAATTGTGAGAAGTTAGAATTAAGTATATTGAGTCGTTATTAATCCTACACAAACAAAAACAATATTAAGAATTTGCTTTAGACCAAGATAATTTTAATTACTTGAGGTGTTAAATCACTACAATCTTGAGCTATGCATCCTTTCCTTGAAAATGTGTTTTTTTTTAAATAATTGTTTTTATTATTAAAGAAAAAATCTTTTATTGTGTGTTGTAATTCATTTGTAAAGTAATATTATTCTATTTGTTTTCAAACCTTTCATAAGAGGTAGGTACTAAGTAGCTTTGGTGCTCATTCCACTTTTTATTATTAAAGAAAAAATCTTTTATGGTGTGTTGTAATTCATTTGTAAAGTAATATTATTCTATTTGTTTTCAAACCTTTCATAAGAGGTAGGTACTAAGTAGCTTTGGTGCTCATTCCACTTTTTTTCTTTTAAGAAAAAAAGTCACTGCGTAAATTTATTAATCTGGTACATAATATTACATATTGAAGGTCCTTCCAT
>JASDQU010245660.1:0-16672 GCA_032191745.1 Picea mariana | reverse complement strand
TGGGAGGGAGGGGGAGAGAGAGAGGGAGGAGGGGGTTAGAGAGAGGGTACATGTGAGAGTGTGAGAGGGGGAGAGAGGAATACAAAAAGAGTGTGTGAGAGTGAATGAGAGGGAGATTGATGCAGGAGAATCATAAGCAAGCCAACAAAGAAAGCACAAAAGTGGAAGACAACTAGAAATGCACCAATGCACATTTTGAGAATGTTTTGAATTTGAATGATAGAACATTTAATGAAATATCTTGAGAGGATGTATTTGCATTTATGTTTTGAAGCTTGTAAAACAGATCTTGAGAATTGCTCTCATCTGTCGGATGTGGAGACCTTTAATTATAATGAATGTAAAGTAGATAGCTTTTAATTTCGATTAGATAGTTAGAGCTGTAGGAGGGAAAACTCTTGAAAGCTCCCTCGTATGTATTGTATTGAAAGAATTATTCTTGTTGGAATTGTAAGCTGTAGAGAAAGAAAATAGAAGAAGAGAGGAACATATATTGTAGAAGGTTGTATAAGAAGATAGTTGTTGTGATTGAACCCATGTACAGGAGCACCAGAATTAATACAAGAAATTCTTTGATTCCATTTCATGGTGTTGTCATGATTGTTGTTTGCACCTATTGAATGGTATGTTTACAGGTTTCTTATATTCTTTTTTATGTGTCTATTTCAATATATGTGTGTGTGTGCTCTTGATTTCATGTTGAATGTATGAAGTCTGTGAGAGGAGAAGTATAAGTTTCAATTGTTTCTCTTCCTGAGAATTCTTGCAAGGGTGCAGTGAAAGTCCGCAAGGAGTGCATTGACGAATTTTTGAGTTTTACCTCAGAAAAATCTTAGGAGAGACACTGTTGTTCTTATACCAGTAAAATTGCAAGTATAGAACAGAGCTATGCAAGGTGTGCACAGGCCAGTCGAAGTCTTAGACTCTTCCAACCGAGAGGAGAGGTTGAATAACTGATGTTGCAGGGAAGTGCACAGGGTTGGAGGTTTTAAATAACCAGAGGTTATTATGAATGCTGCAAGGAGTGTGCACAAAGAGGCTTCGAAAATCCTTGAGTTGTAGCACAGAGGAAGCTCAGGAAGGGTAAAGAATTGAGATAAGTTAAAGGAAGAACGAGGTCTGAAGTCACCTCGCAGAAGTTAAGTTCAGGAGAAGAAGACGTTAAGTGTTTGGCCAGGAATCTTTGAGAAGTCTAAACAGATGGTCGAAATTATCAGAGGGAGAATCACTGAAGTTCCGTGGACCGCTGGATCTAGTAGATCAGCGGAAAGGTTAAGGCTGAGTGTCTTTCAACACTCATAAGCTTAGGAGGAGTAGTGGTCGTTGGATCTGGATCAATGAGAGTCATTGATCTCGTACTCAAATTTCGTCGTTTCAGAGTTTGGGGCATGGAGAAAGTGGTGACTTGGAGTCAAGAGTTGCGAACTCCCAATTTTCAAAATCCCGATAGAATCAGAACCGTCAGATTGCGAGAGTCCAGAACCGTTGATTTGTGGTGAGGATTTATCGTGATTTCGGCTATCGAGCGAAGGGAGTTGTTGCATTTCAAAACGCTGATACGTGAAGTCTCGAGGTGCCGAAATATTTGGGCCCTGACTATGGGTGAAAGTCACAGTAGGAGAAGTTAAAGGAGAAGTCAAAGATCCATTAGCCTTTTCGGGGTTTCGGGGATTGAACGAGTTAGAGGAAGATCCACATCAGGAATCGCAAAGTCATGAAACTCGAAATACCTTTTCAGGGAAAAGGATTGTGGTCACATCAGTTGGTCACGTGGGTAAGAGTTGACACCTTGTGCTTGTTCACACAGGCGTAACTCCTAAGAAGGACCCGTGGAAACACTTGTATGTTGGAGATTCCTGCAGGGAATCAAAGAGTCAAGAAGACTCAAAGGAATATTAATAATGATCCTTAGACTGGGAGGTCGTGCATAACCTACTGAGGTAGGGGTGTTGCATCAGGTGGTATCAGAGCCTAGCCTACAATCATTGTTTTCTATAAGCAGGGGGAAGAAAAAAGGCAAGTTGTGATTTAAATTCTGCATGGAACAGATTTAAACAATGCCACCTAGAAGACTTCAAAATAGACCAATGCCTGATCCAACTGTGGAAAGGGAAATGAGAGAAATCTGTGCTCGATTAGATGCCATGGAGACAAGACAAAGCCGAGCTACTGATACTAGAGATGTCAGTGAAGCCAAAAGTGTAAATGAGGCCGGAGTTGGAAAAGAAGTTGTAGCCAAAGATGCTGCAGAAGAATGTTTATTCAGAGTTGTTGCAAGAATAGGGGCTAGAGAAAAAATGGACATCCCAATGTATGAAGGCAACTTAGATGTTGAAGAAATGATAGATTGGTTTAGAGATCTAGATAAATACTTCGACTATGAGGATGTCAAGGAAGATAAGAAATTCAAACATGCCATCACTAGAATTAAAGGGCATGCAACACTATGGTGGGATGAACTGCAGGCTGGCAGGCGTTGCTAAGGCAAGCAAAAAATAAAAAACTATGATAGGATGGTCACCAAGATAAAGGCCAAGTTTATACCCAGAGACTACCAAATTAATCTATTTCATAGAATGCAAAATTTGAGACAGAAGGGAATGATAGTGAAGGAATAAACTGAATAATTTTACCGACTCAATATTAGAGTGGGTCATCATGAGAGTGATGATGAAAAGGTTGCCAGATATATGAATGGTCTAAGATATGACATTCAGGATGAGATGAGCATGGTAACAATTAGGAATGTAGAAGATTCTTATCAGATTGCTCTGAGGGCAGAAGAAAAATTGGCCCAAAAGCAAGGTCAAAGAGGCAGAGGTAGAAGTCAGAGCAGAGGCAAAGAAGTTGTCCAAGACATAGTACAAAAGCCAAAGGCTGAAGAAAAGAAACCTGACACTCACCCAAAAAGAGGAGGAAGTTCACAGGGAAGACAATATGCCGATAGAAACACTTTTCATCAATCCAGAGGAAGAGGAAGAGGCAGAGGAGGTGAGATAAAATTTTTTTTCTGTGGAAAGATCAGACAAAAATATTTTGAATGTCCTGATAGAAAGAGAGATGGCGGAGGCGAACTCACATTTCAGAAGCACAAAGGCGAAATGTTGAGACAGAAGATGCAGAAGGTGGAATATCCTTAATGATGAGGAAAATTCTCTTGAAGCCAGAGAAAGAGGTGGAGAATCCAATCCAGAGAAACATTTTGTTTAGAACTTCTTGCAAGACCAAGGATAGGGTATGCAAGGTAATAGTGGATAGTGGAAGTACAGATAATCTAGTCTCCACATAGATGATGGAAAAGCTGGAATTGGAGACGGTTGCACATTCGATTTCATTCAAGGTTTCGTGGTTACAAAAAGGTAATTAGGTAACTGTCACTAAATAATGTTTAGTTGAATTTAAGATAGGGGGATACAAAGATGAAATCTTATGTGATGTTATTCCCATGGAATCCTGTCATCTTTTGTTGGGTAGACCGTGGAAATATGACATAAATGTTGTTCATGATGGGAGAAAGAACACAGACACCTTAGAGAAGAATGGCAGAATGCATATGTTGGTGCCAATTGAAGATAAGAAGGTGAAAGAAGAAACGAGCAACACTATTCTTCTCATGAGTGGGAAGGAACTTCTTGATGAAGTCAAGAAAGAGGAAGATATGCAGTTTGTTGTTGTAAGAAACCCTAGAGTCATCGTAACCAATACTTCGATAGATGATCTACCAGAGGAAATTTAGGAATTGCTAGAGAATTTCGCTGATATAGTGGTGGATGATTTACCTTGTTCATTGTCGCCCATCAGGAGTATAAGCCATCACATTGACCTTATAGTAGGAGTGAGTTTACCAAACAAAGAAGCGTATAGATTGATGTCGCAGGAGAATGAAGAGGTTAAGAATCAATTCCAGGATTTGATGGACAAAGGATTGGTTCGAGAAAGATTGAGTCCATGCATTGTACCAACAGTGTTAAGTCCAAAAAAGGATGGTGGATGGAGGATGTGTACAGACTCAAGGGCGATTAAAAAAATCACCATCAGGTATAGATTTCCTTTACCGAGGATGGATGACTTGATGGATTGCTTAAGTGGAGCAAATTTTTTTTCAAAGATTGATTTGAAAAGAAGATATCATCAGATTCGAATGAGATAAGGTGGTGAATGGAAGACAACATTCAAGACAAATGAAGGGATGTATGAATGGCTTGTCATGTCATTTGGTTTGACGAATGCACCAAGTACCTTTATGAAGTTGATGAATGAAGTATTGAAGTATTTCATTGGTAAGTTTGTAATTGTATATCTTGATGATATACTGATCTTCAATAAGACCGAGGAAGAACACTTGAGACACTTAACTCTAGTGAGGAGGGGGTTGCAGCAAGAGAAGTTGCTAATAAATTTGAAGAAGTCATCTTTCATGAAGAAATAACTCATTTACTTTGGGTTCGTAATCTCTTTGGATGAGTTGAAGATAGATCCCTAGAAAGTAAAGGCGATCAAAATATGGTCGTCACCAAAGAATATCTTTGAAGTTAGAAGGTTCCATGGATTAGCTAGTTTTTATAGGAAGTTCATCAAAAATTTTAGTGGAATTTTTGCACCGATGATGGACACAGTCAGGAAAAGACATAAATATTTTCACTGGACAGAGAAAGCAGAGAAACATTTCAAGTTGCTGAAAGAGAAGATTATTGAACAACCAGTTTTGTTTCTTCCATATTTCAGTAAAACATTTCAAGTGAGATGTGACGCAAGTGGATTTGTGATTGGAGCAGTCTTAAGTCAAGACAACATACCGATTGCATACTTCAGTGAGAAGTTGAACGATGCAAGAAAAAATTATTCTATGTATGATAAAGAATTTTATGCAATCATACAGGCATTGAAGAAGTGGAGACATTACTTGGTTTCGAAAGAGTTCATTTTGTATAGTGATATCATGCTTTACAATTCATAACTTGACAGGAAAAAATGAACCAGAAACATGCAAAATGGGTTGAGTATATGTAGAAATTTACTTTTGTTATAAAGCACATTTATGGAATTGCTAACAAGGTTGTTGATGCATTGAGCAGGAAATGTTTGATTCTGCAAGAATTTCGTGTGAAGACCTTAGGTTTCAATAACCTTAAGGATATGCATAGAGATGATTCAGATTTCAAGGATGCTTATGAAGCATGTGAGAATCTCGTCTTAAGAGATAGAAGCCAATGGATTGAATATATGGTTCGGGATGGACTGTTATTCAAAGGAAATTAGTTGTGTATGCCGAAGAGTTCTATGAGAGAGAATCTTCTAAAGGAGAAGCATAGTGTATGATTGGCTGGACATTTTGGCCATGACAAAACGTTCACACAACTAAAAATTTTATATTATTGGCTAGGGATGAGGACCGATGTCAATAATTTTGTCAACAAATGTAGGATTTTCCAGCACACAAAGGGAAAAAGACAAAATATAGGATTATATCAACCATTTCCAGTACTAGAGAGGTCGTGGGATGCGGTAAGCATGGATTTTGTGTTAGGACTGCCAAGGACGCAGAGGGGTTGTGATTCCATATTCATGGTAGTCGACAGATTCTCTAAAATGGCACATTTCACTCCATCTCAGTAAACTAGCGATGCCACGTACATTGCGAACCTATTTTTCAAAGAAGTTGTTCAACTTCATGGCTTACCTACGAGTATTGTTTCAGACAGGGATACCAAATTTGTTGGTCATTTCTGGAGGACACTATGGAAGAATCTGGGGAAAAATTTAACCTTTAGCTCAACATATCACCCTCAGACAGACAGACAGACTAAGGTAGTAAACCGAAGCTTAGGGTACTTATTGAGGATTTTTATAGCTGAACATCACAGTCAGTGGGATCAGATTCTGCCGCAAGCGGAATTTGCATATAATGACTCACCTAATAGTAGCATAGGACAAAGCTCATTTCAGATAGTGTATGGGATGTAGCCGATATGAGTATCTGAGTTGAGGGACTTAGAGCAAAGTGATTTCAAAAGTGTTGGAGCATAATATTTTTCAGTAGAGAAGCAAGAGCTCCACAGTAAAATCAGAGAGCGATCAAAGAATTCCAACCAGGAATATAAACGTAGAGTAGAACAACACATAAGAGAACTTCAATTTGAAGTGGGAGATTTATTCTTAGCTCACTTAAGGAAGGAAAGATTCCCAAGGGGAACGTATAATAAAATGAAAATGAAAAAGATAGGGCCGTGTAAAATCTTGAGGAAATTTGAGGCCAATGCTTATCAGATAGAATTGCCAGATGGAGTTGGAATATCATCCATATTCAATGTAGCAGATCTTTACCCTTATAGAGGAGATGAAACAGAGGGATCGGAGGATCAAAATGAAGTTCAATGGGTTAAACAACTGCCTGTAGCTGAAAAGCCGTAGATGGAAGAGATAATTGATCAGATAGTTAGGAAGAAGACCTGAAGGAGGACATATTTTGAGTATCTAATAAAATGGAAGGGACACCCGATTGAAGATGCCAGTTGGGAAAGAGAAGAAACGATCCTGAAACATGGAAAGACGGTGCAGGAGCTCATGAACAGGAGTTCATGAATTTTTCAGCCAAGGGAGTATGATGCAGGAGCATCGTAAGCAAGCCAACAAATTGTTGGGTCACATATTTGTCCATGTTATCATCATCTATAGAAATCCATTCCATCCCTTCTTCATCCTATTATCGTTCATTTATCATTCCATTTTCCATACATTTGCTACAACTGCTCATAAAATGAGATATTATTCTTGTTATGCTTTAGTGGTTAATATTGATTATTCTTCCTTAATTTTTAATGAATTAAAAATTATTATGCATGATTTTTCTGATGATGGCTTGACGAGTGATTTTATGTAGAAATAGTTTCAACATTCAAGGTTCCAACCTCCAAATGGCACATGTGAGTTCCAGCTCTTGGTTAACCGTTTTCAGTGAAAAACATGGCAGATAAGGAGAGACGAATTTGTGTGGAATATTGTGCACCGATGAAGATGAATCTTGAAAATCTGAGACATGGGTTTTGTTCAGAATGGGCCCAGTTGAGTTCAGTGAGAGTCGTTTTCCAATTGGAGATATAGTTTGAGAGAAATCACTGGTTCTTTAAAAGCGTATTTTTCCAGATTTATAGTTGTGGTCGGTTCTCTAAACTTAGCGATTTGTTTCAACAACCTAGGGATTTGGGGATTTTATTTGTATAAATAAAACCTCTTCAATCAGGAGAGAGTCAGTCATGAGATTATATAGAATTTATTTGTAAGAAAGAGATGAACTTATGTAATTTCTGAGTTTTCTTCAATAATACAAAGGAGCTGATGGATTTGCAATTATGTGCAACATTCTCTTAATCTTGTAAGTCTTTTGGCCAGACATGCTAGGTGAGGCAGGGCACCCTCAATATGGTATGTGTTGGTCTTATTCATTTACTTGTATTTTTCTTTTCATTGTCTTAATTTATCTTGGTTTATGATTAGTTGATCATTGCTTACAGTTATGTGTTGTTTATTAGATTGTTCTTACAGTAAGATTCAATTCATGTTGTTGTTACTTCATTTTGTTAATACTCCTTTAATTTATGTAAGAGTACGATATTGATTTTATTTCAACTAAGTGTATTTTCAAGCAAGAGAGGATTTGATTGATTTTAAGTTATGTGTTTTATTTTATTAAATAGATAATAGTGTTAGTTGGAATTTGTTGCTTGCATATATTGTGCACGGTAACTTTGAAATAAAATACTTCCTTGGGTTGACAAATTAAATAGTTGGGAAAATACTACAATGCAATTAATTCAACATTAGTTCAAACCAATGTAACGATTGTTGTTTCTTTGAGTGTAGTTGTTGTTCATTTGAAAGGAACAACTATCATTCCCTTCACGGAACTGTTGTTCCTTTGAGTGTAGTTGATGTTCATTTGAAAGGAACAATTGTCGTTCCCTTCGCACGACTGTTGTTCCTTTGAGGATCATTGCTTTTCATTTGAATGGAGCAACTGTCGTTCCCTTTACGATTGTTGTTCCTTTATAGGTGTTGCATCTCTGGAGGTTGAGTATTAAAAAAGGAAGGTAAGAACCTACATAGGCAACAAGTAAAATGCTTGTGCCAACGCCTACCTTTGGCTGATGCATAGAGGTTGTTTTTAGGACATATTTAGAGCCCAACATTTTGGCATCGTTGCCAGGGAAGTTATCAAGGGTGCACAAGTCCAACTTACATTGTTTTTTTTAGTTTCATGTTCTTGACTTCGAGGTGAAGGGTCAAGGCATGTAGGTTTCTTAATTGCTTCTTTCTTTGCATTTAGTTTTTAGTTTTTGATCCTAAACCTTATCATTTCTCTTAGTGGTGACGTAAGCACCACCCATCCTACTCACAAGTTGACAGGAACATTTGAAGAAGGAGCCTTGAGATAGCACATGAAGAATCCAACAAAAAGATGGCAGGTAAGAAGGAGATAGAAGTTGTTACTTTTGAATTCCCCATAAAAGATCTTGAAGGAGTGGTACAAATGCAACGCATTCCCCCATCCAATCTACCAAATTTTCATGGTTTGGAAAATGAAGACCCTGATGCATTCTTATTTAAATTTGAAGTACTTTGTAGAGGTTATGGTTATTTTACTAATGATCAAAAGTTGAATGTTTTTCCTCTTACTCTAAAAGGGACATCCCTCCGATGGTTCATGAGCCTTGGTGGGAATTATATACAAACTTGGGAAGACATGAAATATGTATTCTTGCAAAGGTACCAAGATTATTGTGCGTTCAGTGACGATATATTTGGAACGACACAAGGAGAAGAAGAGAGTTTGGAGGAATATGTGGAGCACTTTCAATACAACCTTCAAAGATCCAAACAAAAACAATTGGGAAAATAGACCTTGAAAATTCCTACTCAAGGGAATCCATGATGAATCTTTAAAAATCTTAAATTTGATGGGAATAGGTGATGTATTTTAGTTACCATATGATCATATTTGTGAGTTATGTAGAAGGTATTCAAGAGGGAACTTCAAGATTGGTAAGAATTCTAGTGAGCCTTCTTCTCAATATTTTAAATCTACTGCAAAAACAAGAGTTATAGGAACTAAAATCAGTAATTCAACTGAAAATTTTAAAGTTGATATCATTAGCTCATTAAATTCACAATTGGATATTTGGAAGGATAAGAAGAAATGGGAGGAACCTGAAGAAACAATTTGTCCTCGGTGCCAGAAGAAACATCTTTCAATGGATTGTCCTTTGGAAAGTCTCTTAATTTGTGGCATATGTGACTTGAGTCATTCAACGGATTGTTTCCCCTCCTTACCGAAGATAAAAACAATATATCAGAGAGATTGAGGAGTTGCAACAACTTCACCACAACAACCATGGCCTACATGTATGATTCAAAACTCTATCCCTCCATTTCCTTACTCTCACAAAAAATCATTGAATACTCATACACCATGGCAACTGTGGAAACCCCAATCTCACTCCTACCTACCTTGTCCACAAGGTTGGCATGGCCCATCCTATGATCCCATGGCTACTTTCCATCATATTGCAGCGACCACCAATCCTCCATACTTTCCACAAGCTCTTCAACAACATCCTATTTTCCCATTAAGGTCATCCACACAAACCAATCAGCTATACTTTTGATACTTAACTTTTCATCAAGCTCCTCCATGCCCTGCACAACTTCCTGTTCAACCCACCTCACACCCTAACCATAATAAAGTAGTGAAGTATACTTACAATGCTGACCTGCACAACTTTCCTACATTTACCACTTATCCTACCTCACCTACACCATTGCAACAAATCCATATGAAGTTTCTTATCATCATCAACAAGTCGACAAGATCAACAAATCTGATGAAAAACAAACATTGGAACCGAAAAGTGAAGCATCTTCTACATCATGGTCACTAGATATGAATCTCTTCTGTATTCAGTAAGATCATTTTTCTAAAGAGATTCATGGTGTAACATCTATAGGAAATCAAGGGAACAAGGACTATATTGAATCTTGGTTTCAATTTGTCACCAATCCGTAGCTTCATGCTATACTTCAACAATTCTTGGCACCATCATTTCAAGGGAAGTTGGTCTTTCATATCCTGGTATTCATAAAGTTATATTTTTCAGTTGTGGGTATGAGCATATTTGAGACTTTGTTACGTAAGTGGCTTCATTGGAAGTATTCTTATACTTGAGTTAATTCAATTTTCAAGTAAAGTAGGGTAGGGTAATGAATGAATTTTCATTAAATGCTTAATGGAATTGATTAGTTTAGTTATTAGAATTAGTAGCCTAGTTTAGAAATAAAAAATAAGTCACCTTCAAGAGATCATCATTCAATCGCTTGTAGCCTTGATCTCATGGACTTTCTTTCAAAGATCATTTTTTTTAAGTTTTAACAGTTGTTGCAACACGGTGTGTAAGTCAATCTAGGTACTCAATGCTTGAAATTTTTGGTATGAGTGTGTATTCCATTGAAATTTAGATCATTAAAAACATTCACAACTATTTCGGTCACTTTTTGCGAGCCATATTTCATTTATTGGATTTTTGTGGCATTTTAGCTTGAAGTTTTTACTAAAACACAGTTGGGATAGTCCGTTTTTGGGAGACCAAATGAATTTATTTTCAAAACCTGTTTACATCCCAAGTATCCCTTTGAATCTAGTTTCCAAACCAATTTGAATTTTTGAGATTGGGCATCAAACTAAAAAGTTATGGTCAAAATACTAACGGGATGTCAAGCAAGCATCTTAGGAACATAGCTGGGACAGTCACTTTTTGGATGCCTTATTGGATAGATATTGAAAACTTGTTTCATTGGTATATTCCCCTATGAATCTAGTTTACAACACAATTTGAATCACTCAATTCCGATATCATATGAGGAAGTTATGACCAAAACACTGACTGCTTGTCATAAATCTGCACTTTGACAAATTTGTCTTCCCAGCTGTTCATTGGTAAATTTGACTCATCAAAACATATTTCTAATGGACATATACCTCGGAGTAATTTTATTTGTCTTTGGAATCACTCAAATCGGACGAGAAAAAAATAAGTTATGATCGAAATACTGTTGAGTAATATATGTTGGCCAACACTCCTGAACAGGTATAAAATGAATTTTGTTTCAATTATTTTCTTTGGATTTGTTTTATAAGCAACTACATGTTTTTTTTTGGGTATGTTTTGGATGAACAGATCCCTGTACACCTGTCTTCTCCATGATTTCACGTTTTATTGCAGGTAAGTGCTTATGTTTTGCAGGTCCTTGGAAGATCGAAGAAGGTTAATACATGCAGGAGTGATTCTTGAAGACTTTTTCTCAAATTTTCAAATGGATTGAGCACTTAACAAATGGAGAGATTGATGTGAAAACCATACAAAAACCAATGTTTCAGAAGTCAAGTTTCAGTGCTACATTAACCATGCCAAGAATCCTTCTAAGAAGACATTATACTCATCATGCTCATTCACCAACACCGTGATATGCCTATACATTTTTTTTCTCCCTCTACCATTCCATCCATTCCATTACCTTCTACTCCATTTCATCACTTCCATACTTTCCACTCCAATCACTTCTAACCCATGAATAAAGTCACTCAGCTCCATTACCACTTGCTAATGAAAATCTTTCATCTTCAGTTTTTCAAATCCTTTTGTCTATGCTCGCATTGGATGATGTGGGATTCCTTAAGGCCTTCCTTCTAACAAATCTCATCCCATCGACTCCAAAACATCATCTGGGATTGGGGTTAGAGTTTCATAGTGCCTTGGGATATGCATACATCAATGGTAGATCTCATTGTTTTTAATCATGGGGATTCGTCAATGCCTCTTGATTGACAAATCTTGCAGGTGACTCGACTCCAACAAATCCATTTGTACCTGTCAAGATGCACTAAGGTACTTTAGAGCTCACTGTCATCAAAGTTGATTTTCTTCATGTTGGTTAACGACATACATTAATGGTTGGTAATCCAACGATTTCTTTCTATGCTCGACTTCAGCACATTCATTCTCATGGTAAGAATTGTACCTCGGTTTTGTAGCAGTTGAAGAATATGTGATCTAATGATTTCAACAGTGACTTGCAACATCATTTGTTTCAGTAGTTCTGTAGTCCCTTTCTATTTTGATTTCAGCATTTGATTTTTAGAATAAGAGAAGGAGATTTATTCTTTTGTAGCGGAATTCTTCATCATCATTTGTTTCAACAACAGTAGTCTTACATGCAGCAAACACAACATCATTTCAAATGAAATACAACCTCATTTTATTTCAGCTCTCATATACATCTGTCTCGACATCAGTTTGGCTTACATTAGTTTCAACAGACATCAGTCCATCCATGCCAATCAAATATTTCATGGAGGTAAAACTTGAGGTAAAATAGCATGAGTTTTTTATTTATTAAAGATTTAGGAAAATGTCATGAAGAACCACTAAGGATTTCTATTCTCCATTTTCATATCATAACTCATCTATTACCTTTCTTATCCATCTATTACCATATCAACCTTCACCTCATGCACTCCCAACACCCAAGTCAAGTCCTTCCCTACATCTCCTAACATCCAAGCATGAGAAATTGATTTGTTGTTGCCACATACGAACCAGAATAGAGAAAGGAAGAAGATCACGATGTCCATTTTCATACAAGCATGCTAAAAGTCAGAGGTATGGTTTCTTTGGTTCATTTCCATGATCTATTCATTCATCTCATGGGTTTCCAATTATCTTTTCCAGCCTTTTGACTCATGGTTGTCCTACAAATTGCACATCTTCAAAAAGATCTCCATTGTGTACTCAGATTTTAGCATGATACTACAGTCTAGCATGAAATCTATCGCAGAAAATTGGGTCACCATTGGTACATATGGCAACAAATTTACCTGGGTGTTGGGAAAACTTATTGGAATTTCTAGATTTTGTCATTGATTGGCTACATTTTTTTTTATGATTTATCTTCATTACATGAAGAATGGACCAGCTACTATGCATGCCCAAGAATCTATTTGAAGAAGGAAGTCGACTGTCCACAAGAACCTACAGTAAAATAAACTATTGTAGAAGCCATTTTCTTTTAAACACATGGGTGGAAATACAGAGGTATGTGGTTCATTTTCTTGGTTCATGATACACTGATGCATGTATTGATTCACAAATTATGAGCAATTCATAATGATGGTAAAATATTTGGTCCTTACAATCTTAATGTTATGAATTTTCATGGAAAAGAAGTCTTGTTATCAATAATGAAAACCTGTGAGGTAACCTACAAACAAAGAAAGTTGTTTTGAGATCCAGAATCCCATGATTACAAGGATGGAATCCCCATAAGCAAAAATGATATTATTGGAGGGTATATCATATGGTATGTGGATTTTCAAATACATATGGTTAAGAATTTGATGGTAAACTCATGACATGGCCAACTCATTCACATTCTGAGATAACATTTGATGGATTTCCAAGATTGGAGGATTGGTATTCAAGCATTGATAAGGTATTTACAACCAACAGTAAAASATAATSYTGTACTAATMATTTTGYAGCAAGCTCRTGACYAGATTCAAGGTTTGMADATTGTTTTCMCATTAAAAATRTTKCCTTRAAGTACAARVAAAACTTATTGAGGGAATTTGATGGTGATTGTGTTGTATACATAAGCAAGGGGTACTTAGAGATGATTGTCTTCTTATGCATTTTCTGCAGAGGATCTCTTTTGAGATTGTGTTTAAGTTTGATTTCATAATACAACATGAGGACATGCAATACAATCAGTGTGGGGAGGTTACTATGCATGATGGTTTGTTCTTTCATTTGCCATTCATATTTATTTTTCTCATGCATGTTATTTTTCTACAAAAAGTGCAAAAATTGATTTGGGCATGTCTTCCAATTGACGAACTGGGTTGTCATGATTTTTGGTATGATGAAGCATTGGATTAGTCTAAATATGCCTGCAAAATACACTTTGTTTGTAAAAAATGTGGTGTTGTCAGAACTATTTCAGGAGAGTTTCAATTACGAGGAGTTTCAACAACATGATATCTTGGGATTTATGTATTGGATTGTTATGATTTTTGGCAAGAATGTGCATTAAATTGTGACATATAAAACTATAAAAATACCTTCTTCATCTGAGTTGTGCTTTGCATGAAAATCCATTATATCAACAACATTCAAATGAGTCCTTAATAGCTTGGTTAATGCAATGTATTGAGTTGCATGAGGACATGCAACATTTTCAGTGTGGGGCAGATGTTGGGTCACATATTTGTCCATATTATCATCATCTATAGACTTCCATTCCATCCCTTCTTCACCCTATTATCATTCATTTATCATTCCATTTGCTATACATTTGCTACAACTGCTCATAAAATGACATATTATTCTTGTTATGCTTTAGTGGTTAATAATGATTATTCTTCCTTCATTTTTAATGAATTAAAAACTATTATGCATGATTTTTATGATTATGGTTTGACGAGTGATTTTATGTAGCAATAGTTGCAACATTCAAGGTTCCAACCTCCAAATGGAACATGTGAGTTCCAGCTCGTGGTTAACCATTTTCAGTGAAAAATGTGGCAGATAAGGAGAGACGAATTTGCATGGAATATTGTGAGAATATGAGGATGAATCTTGAAAATCCGAGACATGGGTTTTGTTCATAATGGGACCCATTGAGTTCATCTCGATTCATTTTCCAATTGGAGTTACAGTTTGAGAGAAATCGTTGGTTATTTAAAAGGGTATTTTTTCAGATTTACAGTTGCGACCGATTCTCTAAACTTAGCAATTTGTTTGAGCAACCCAGGGATTTGGGGATTTGATTTGTATAAATAAGACCTCTTCAATCAGGAGAGATTCAATCATGATATTATATAGAATTTATTTGTAAGAAAGAGTTGAACTTATGTAATTTCTGAGTTTTCTCCAATAATACAAAAGAGCTGATGGATTTGCAATTATGTGCAACTTTCTCTTAATCTTGTAAGTCTTTTGGCTAGGCATGCTAGGTGAGGCAGGGCCCCCTCAATCTGGTATGTGTTGATCTTATTCATTTACTTGTATTTTTCTTTTCATTGTCTTAATTTATCTTGGTTTATGATTAGTTAATCATTGCTTACAGTTGTGTGTTGTTTATTAGATTGTTGTTATAGTAAGATTCAATTCATGTTGTTGTTACTTCATTTTGTTAATACTCCTTTAATTTATGTAAGAGTGTGGTAGTGATTTTATTTCAGCTGAGTGTATTTTCAAGCAAATGCGGATTTGATTGATTTTAAGTTATGTGTTTTATATTATTAAATAGATAATAGTGTTAGTTGGAATTTGTTGCTTGCATATATTGTGCATGGTAAATTGGAAATAAAAGACTTCCTCAGGTTGACAAATTAAATAGTTGGGAAAATACTACAAAGCAATTAATTCAACATTAGTTCAGCCCAATGTAACAACTATTGTTCCTTTGAGTGTAGTTGTTGTTCATTTGAAAGGAACAACTGTCGTTCCCTTCACACGAATGTTGTTCCTTTGAGTGTATTTGTTTTTCATTTGAAAGGAACAATTGTCGTTCCCTTCGCGCGACTGTTGTTCCTTTGAGTATCGTTGTTGTTCATTTGAATGGAGCAACTGTCATTCCCTTTACGATTGTTGTTCCTTTATAGGTGTTGCATCTCTGGAAGTCCATCCATAGGATTGGAAACCTACCACACAACATATTGTTGTGATCTTGGCCCTCCACCAATTCACCAAAACTCCCAACCTGCCACACCACCGAGATGAAATAGTCCACAATTCTTCATTTGGACAGTGTGCTCCATTTCTTAAACTAGAGACCATATAACCTAATTCAACCTGTAATAACACTATAGCTCCCTCTCATATATAACTCCTCAACACTGCTACAAATCCCTCTCAAAGTTGTCACATGTGACCTATCCAAACATAAACAAAATCTGCAACCACTTGTAGCAGCTATGTGTCTCAAGGATGACCCCCTTATCTTCAAATCCCAAGCTTTGATACCATGTCAATTTTCACATGCAACTCTATGTGACTAATTTTATATTTTAAAATTGCTTCCTAGTGATGTAACAATAAACCCTAGCTATTATCACTGAACAATTTTACACTGAAATTGTTCACTGAAAATATATGCAGCGGAAACAAAAAGATAAGAGATGAATCACATGAGACACAAATTTTAAGTTCTGTAACCTTTTCAATTTCAAAAATTCAGAGGGAAAAACCAGCCTTCTCAACCAATACAATTTCACAAAAATCTAAAGACAACCTTGTCCTTCAATAACAAAAAAAATTAGAAAACCAAACCTCAGCAAATCCCTGGAAATTTCCTCTTACCATAAATCTGTTGAAGACCACCTGTACGACCTGCTAACGTCACCTGTATTGATGGCGACGCCAACCTGTACGGATCTGCTCTAGCCCATAAAACTTCATTCTAATGGAAGTGGGGTAAAGAGTTCAAGAGGGAAAGGAGGAAAGAGTGTGGGATAGAGAGTGAGGGGGAGAGAGGGGTAGATGTAGGAGAGAGAGAGAGAGAGGGGGAGAGAGGGAGTGTTTGAGAGTGTGAGAGGGAGGGAGAGTGAGAGCAAGAGGGGGGT
>JASDQU010245657.1:0-11465 GCA_032191745.1 Picea mariana | reverse complement strand
GTGCTCTCAACTCTTCGTGTAATTTCTAAGTAGCAATGATCCATGTTTGGAAATCCTAATGGATTGTACTCCCTATTTGCTAGTTGTGCACTAATATTCACACATTCTCACTTGTCTGCTCCACCCATAGTGTGACAGGGTGTTGACGTTAATGGTGTTTTATTTTCAAATCCTTTAGTATATTTCCACTTTCTACTACCACTCAATCATGCGTATCGAAGATGGTTTGATTTAACTTCCTGGATTTATGGTAGATTTATGACTGGTCCTTATGGCGGTTGTATGTGTTGTTATAAATGTTGAGTTATGACTTGTCCTTATCCGTCTGTAACTGTCGTTTCCTTGTTTTTCATACTTGACAACTATCACATCACGTGGAATGGTGTAATCACTATTGTGTACTTGACCATTTTTGTGTCAGGTTTCCTTGGTTGGCGTAGTTTCCCCTACTTGCATAGTTTCCATTGTCAGTCTGTATGCATGCAATCTCTCTTTTCTTTTTTTTTCTTTCTTTTTCTTTTTTTTTCTTCTTTTTTTTTCTCTTATTTATTTTCTTGCGTATGTCTTCCTATTGTGTATATTTTCGACCCTATTGATAGAGTTTTAACCGACTGTTTTTCACCTTTCCTTTCATTTCTACTCTATTAAGTGTTTCCAACTTCGTAACACCTGCCTTTTTCACCCCTTGGATCACATATGTTCCTAACTAGTGCATGCAGAACTTCCCTGGGTGTTGCATAAACTTGCTATCATATAGTAGTACCAAGTCGCCTACTTGGAATTTTTTCGACTTAATGTGTCTGTCATGCCGTTATTTTTCCCTTGATTTTTCAACTTGTTGATGGAACCTCGTGGAAAATATATTCTCATCAATTTGTACAAGTTGTGATAGTCATTCTTGTATTGCGCCTGAATCTAACAAATCTGTGATAGTTGCGACACGTACAATTAGTACAATAAATTCCATCGGAATTAATTCCTCCTATATGCATACCAACTTGAAAGGTGTTTATCCTATTAATTTCTTGTTGGTTGTCCTGTATGCCCATAATACCACAGGGATTAGTAGGTCCCATTCATCTCTTCCCACGTTGCATATTTTTGTTATTGCATTATTTAGGCCTTTGTTGAATGCTTCCACGGTGCCATTAGCCTATGGGTGGTATGACATACTCTTCTGGTGGTGGATTTGGAATTATTTAATCAAGGATGCTATGGTTTTATTGATGAATTGTGTTCCTTGATCACTCATCAATGCTCTGGGATATCCAAATGGAGTTACTATGTTTTCGAACAGAAAGTGTGTGGCATTTTCTTCGCTACAATCTGTAACTGGCACGACTTCCACCCATCGAGTTAGATATTATGTTACTATAATGATGTACCTTTCCCATGATCTTCTTGCTGGTGGGTTAATTGGTCCAATGAAATCGATAACCCACTTATCAAAAGCCTGTAATGTATCTTTCGGGTTCAATGGCATCTCGTCCCTTATGGAGGGATTTTTGACTCTTTGACAAACATAGCATGTCTAGCCGTATTCCTTTGCATCCTTGTGGAGTGTAGGCCACCATAACCATACACGTAAGACCTTATGTGCAGTGGGTTTCCCTACATAATGTCCTCCTCCTATCCCATCATGTGTTTCTGCCAGTACAGTTTGTATTTCGTGTTCAACTACGTAGTGTCGTAGTATTCCTTATGCACCCAGTTTATATAATATTCTTGTGATTAGTTGGTAGTCTGCAGCCTTTACTACCAACCATTTTTTCTACATGATCATAATGTCTAAGGGGGTCATTTATGTATTGAGGAACTGTACAATATCTGTAAAATAATCGTTGACCATCTTAATGGATAATAATTCTATGTATGGAAAGATATCGTCCATGTTTCCTTCCTCTTCTCCTAACATAATGCATGACAAGTGCTCTAGTCTTGCATTACGTTTACCTGGTTTTACTACTACTTCGAAGTCATACTTCTGGAAGAATATGATCCATCTGCAAATCCTCCCCCCCCAACATTGTCTTATTGACCAGATATCTCAGCAGAGAATGATCTATGTACATCTTAAAGTGTGAACCTAGTAAGTAGTATCTGAACTTCTGCAGCACGTAGACCATAGCCAATCCCTCACGTTCTATTGTGGTATAATTTTTCTCCATTGTTGATGGTTTTCTACTTGCGAAAGCGATTGGATGATCTATCTCTCCATCACCTAGCTGTGAGAAGATCGCACCCAATGCTATTGATGATGCATCCACATGTACATGAAAATCCTTGTTCCAATCTGGAAAAATTAATATCAGCATAGTTACAAATTTGTGTTTCAATGTGTTGAGTCCTTTCTGGAAATCATCATTCCACTGGAACTTCATGTCTTTTTTCAACAATTTTTCCATTGGGGTTGTAATCTCCACATATACTTTGATACATTTCCTATAATACCTAGTATGACCCAATTTCGCACGTAGATGTTTAATTGATGTGGGTGGTTGTAAGTCCGGAATAACTACAATCTTTGTAGGATCAACTATCAAGCCTTGTTTGCATATGACATGTCCCAATAATATTCCAAATGGTGCATACAAAATGCACTTATTTAAGTTTAAGGATAGTTGATGTTGTCTACACTTATCCAACATTAATCATATCAATTCAACATGATATCATAATAGGATAAATACAGTCCATTCATCCAGGTAGACTTCAAAAACTTGTGAGTGAACTACTTAAACACTGCAACAACTACTCTAGAAAACACTGTAGGGGCGTTTTTTAACCCAAATAGAATTACTGTGTATTGAAAAAATTCCCATTCCATCACGAATGTAGTGTTATTTCTAAATTTTTGCACAATTCTTATCTGATGGTATCCTAAAAAACCATCTGTGAATGAATAGGCCTCTTGGCCGCCTACATTTTCCAGTACTTCGTCTATAAATGGTGTTGGGAATGGATCGTGCATGCATGCATCGTTCAGTTTCCTCAAGTTGACACAGATTCTTATACCCCCTTGTTTTCTTGTCCTGGATTACTACTGGACTTATCCATTTTGATTCCTTAACCGGTTCGATAACTCTTGATATGAGCATGTGATCTACTTCCTCCTTGAATTTTTATTTATATCTTAGATTGAGTCTATAGGGTCTTTGTTTTACTGGTTTAGCATCAGGTTTCAGTGGGATCCTCATCTCCCCTAGATCGCCCTCTATTTCTTTCATCAATGAGAATGTAGTGGGAAATAAGTCTCGATATTTGCGTAGTAGATATGTTATATTTTCTATGGTTTCCTCATCCCAGTAATCCCTTATTTGTGAAAACTTAGGGTCTTCCTCCATTCCAATCTTGAATTTGTGTGTCTTGACTGGTAGCGCATATGTTGTATATTCCAGCTATGGGCCCTCTATTGTCCATTCACCCTTTGTTTCTTGTTCTTGGATGTTGTAAGGATCGTCATCATCCTAATCCGCTTGCATCACATTATAACATTCTAATAAATTATGAACTGTCATAGAGGCATCATGTGCGCTGTATACGGATATTACTTCCATTGCTTCTTCTTCAACAAATATTTTTTGTTTAATCGCTTGTAGCGTTGCACTTATTAGGGTCGAATAACTATGAAAGGTAAATGTTACCTAAAATCATTAAGTTATGTACTCCCATTCTGCTATATCCCTGTGCATCTCCAGTTCAAAGTACCAGTTCTTGGGAATGGCATCCAAGGTATGTGTAAAATCGTGTGTTCATTCTTTCCTTGGGATCAATTTCCACACCTTTTCGCACTACACAACATGGTTTTTTGGGTTTCCTTCCCTAGTACATTTCTACGTCATGTATCCCTCTTCGGTATGATTAGTCTTCTACACTGTTTCCAATCTTCCATGGTTCCTTTGTGTGTCTCCCACCATCTCGCAGGGGTGGATTTCAATACAATGTCCAGTGCGAGTAGCCTTTTCTGCTATGGTACCTGTGCCTCGAATTTTTGTCTAAATGTGGTTATATCTATCAATCTGTCATACTCAGGTAGGTTGCACAATTCTATTCCAATCCACCATATTGATCTAGTCATGCATGCGCATCGTCGTGTTGAGAGTTCATGCATCCTCTACTACTAGTTTTCCAGACCCGCTTATGATTCTAATGTAGATGGTGGGTTTAACATAATCATCCATTATTGCAGTGATGTTGTATAGGTGATCGATTTCATCGCCCCACACTGGTTCTATTTATTACCTTCCTTCTTTTGGGTCTAAGTGTGCAGTCACTTTTAGGTCTTTGACTTCATATATCATCTCTCTCATTTTCATGTTGATAATGGATTGGTTATCAAAGGACCATTCTAGGACCATTAATGATGGATATGGTTAGATGTCATCCACAATATCGATAACTTCAAAATCTGCGATGCTGCGAACTCCACCTATATTCACAAGTATTCCTGTTAATGTGCCAATAAGTACTATTTTGTAGTGATTTGCTAATCTCAATTGGATCTGTGACCATGATAACTTTGGTTTCCCCATAATATCCCATGTCTTCTTAGGTAGCACATTCACATCAGACCCTAAGTCTAAGATCACATTGTCTATGTTGTATTCTCCAATATGTGCACAGAACCTGAATTCTCTGTTGGTTCTTTTGTTGCACAATAGTTGGTTCACTACTTCTTCTTTTTTTTTTCAGTAGAGACTTGCTTTCCTTGAGCACAGTGATCAATCATAAAGCATAATGTATGAAATGCATTTTCATCTTTGACCAACTATAAGAAACTTTTCAAAAAATTTCCTAAGATGATTACCTTCTCCAGTGATCCTTTAATCATAATCTAGTCCTCAGTGTGTTGCATATCCCCCATAGGTGGTGTATTCAATGTGGACATTGTCCATTCTTGTCGCAAGAGTTATTTCCTTTCTTTTTCGTAGGTATCCTTCTCTTCCTGTGGGTCAAATGCACATATAGGTGCTTCTGATTTCTTTAGCCACTACTCAGTCAGTTTCCTTTCGTTGGTTGCATCCATCCCTATTTTTGTTCCTCCACATGTAATGGTTGTTATTTTGGGTCCTTCGTCCCGTATTTTAGAGGATGTCTTTTGAATATTCAGATTCTGACTCTGATTCCCTATGGCCTGCCATTATTCCAACAGTTCCGGGAAGTCCTCAGTCGCATGTTCTAACACCCAACAATAAGTACATGTTGTGCAGGGATTTTGGAAATCTTGCACTAAGTTCCCTGGTTGGTTACAATTATGGCATACTATGGGGCCTCTTCCTCCTCACCCAAAGTTTTTTCGACCTCACCCTCTACCAAATCCTCCTCGTTTTCCTTGATTAAATCCTCTTGGAGTATTATACTTCCCTCCTCCTTTTGTCACAACATTCTCCTCCTGAATCCTGTACATGTTTTTCGTGTGCTCCCTCATGAGATAAAATGCATGACAATAGTTCTCTTCAGGTCCCACTGATTTGCAAAAGCTATAGAATAAGCTTCTTGGGGCATGTTGATATTATTGTAATAGTTGGAACTCATGGGGGTTATGTCCCCATTTCTTGCATATCTCATAGTATCCTCCTCCTGGTAGCGGGTTTGGTGCTCTAGCTACTAAGTATTGCAAAAACGTTGGACATTCATCTTTTTGGTGACCTCTAGTATTTCATTTGGTGCACCATACATGTTCATGTTTCTCTTCCCCTTTGTGATTTTTACTAATTGAATTGTTAATGCAACCAGTTCACTCTGTATCTACATCATTCCACTATTGTCTCTGATCGGAGAGGCTTCCAATTTCATAGCAATTTCTAATGCCTTGGACTGTGACATAACCTTTTTCTATATTAAAGGATTGCATATGTGAGGTAACAAGCCTGCAATTAACCACTCTCTATGTTGTTGATTGAGTATTTGAAATGTTAACCTCCACATCACATCTTTGAACCTCTGATCAAACTCACATAATTACTCAGTCTATACTCACTTGATCTCCTTTAGCTTAGTAATGTACTGCAACTCAAACTTGGGTTTCTTAAATTATTTTATTAATGCTTGTGTAATATATAATAATTTGCTTGTTTGATCCAGTGGTGTAGTACTTTGGAGCTTCATGTACCAGACTAACGGGCGTCCTTGAAAAGTTGTTACGAGATGCATAATCTTTGCGCCATCATCATGGACATTTTTTGCAGTCCAGATGGTTTCACATACGAATTGATGTTGCTCTGGATTCTTAGATCTGATTCCTTTGAAATTTGGTAATATAAGTCTATTATATACTCTTGTCATGTTGCTTAGTGTAGGACCCCTTCCTAGTGATGTTGGTTGGGTCTAGCTACCTGTACCCCTACCACTGCTCTGGCTACTTCTGCTTTGACTTCTTGCATGGATTACAAGTGCTCTTGAGAGATCTTCAAGCATTGACTCAGACTTAGGTGATGAACATGAGTTTGTTGTTTTGACTTGGGACTCAGATCAGAAAGGGATTATTGGTTCTTCTATCTCTGGACTAAATTGGATATCTTCCTCTTCTCCCTCAGTTTGTTGTACTTCTATGATATGGAAATCTGTGTGATGTTTTGGGTACTCATTGCACTGCTCCCTCTCCCCAACCACAGTTCTCAACTTCTTGTACCTTCCCCACTGCATAGAACTCCAAATTCATATTCTCCTTCCGATATCCCTTCTTATTTCTCTTACATTCTCATTCTTCCTTTCCTCTGTCCATTTTCCTACCCTTAGATTAGCTCCTGGTCAACAAACTCTATTTCCTTTGTGTGTTTAAAGTTATTTTAGCCATATGACTCCATTGTCATCACTTCTTTGTGACATAACAACATTTTAATCTAGGAAGATAATGAATTTATGAATCTTCCTCGTGGACCTTTAAAGAAGCCTCTTTCTGCAACATTGTAAGCTTGAGTACAGTCTATGGAAAATTCTGTTATGTAGCCTCCCAATACATTGTCCATCCAAAATTCCATTGCACGAGACGTTCTATTGTCTACTGAGTCTACTCATCTCACTAGTTCGGGAGTCCATTTCTTTGACACAATTGGTCTATGTCTACCAGTATTTTCCATAAATAATTCCATCCATTCTGCTAAAATATTAGGAAATTCACCTAAAAATACCTCATGCAAGTCTGTATACACATACCTTTGAAGCCATTTCTTATTCTTTAAGGGAGGGTTTTTATTCTCCTTCTAAGAAAATTATTGTTTTCTTTACTCCAACCATTCAGTTATCTCTTTCCTTGTTGGTATCCAAAACATTTACTCACTTTAAGATTCTGAGTCCTGGAAATAGAACCATTTTTTGGGCACACGTGCACAGGAAGGTTCAATACCCTGGGTTCAAAGTAATTAGTCCAACAAAACCCTACAGATACCGACCCTTTTGACATCACCTGCAAGTAGGTGAATTCTCACCCGAGGTATCTTTATGGGGACTGCAGGAACCAAGATTCTGCAATAGTGAGGGAAAGAAGGGAGGAACGCTCTGTCATACCTACAAGATCCTTTCACGCACTAGATCCCAGCTAACCTGGCCTTGTTACTTAATTTTATATGCATATTGGTCTACATTCTTGTCATTTAGTGGTTTAAACATATAATTAAGCTACTGCGCATGAATCTATCAACAATATCAACACAGATAAGAATTCATCCATAGTAAAGGTAGGAATTAACACAATGCAAACATGAATTAACATAGTACAAGAATCAATAACCATTCGTATATACAAGTTATCCAAAAATTATACAAGGCGGTCCCAATAGTACCGATGGTGGCAGAGGCCACGGTCGAAGAACAAGTAGTAAAGATTAACGAGGCTATCTAGGTCTTTCACATGAATATTATAGAATTGGAAGTTTGCGCAACACCAAAGACGCCGCCAGAAGAAAGAGTGCAAAGGGAACAGACTACACAAACATCGGTGGAGAAGATAAAAATATTAGAACATGAATGCATAAAGATATGCGATGAAGGCACATGCATGTGGAAAATGATGATGAACACCCTAGAGATGCAAGCACTAAAAGAGAAAATAAGGGTTGCGCAGGAACAAGCAAATCAAGCCACTGAGCATGCAAATACTCTCCCACCAATTGAAAGAATGACAACAATGTTGGCTAACATGAAACTATACCTTGCAGTGGAACAACTAAAAGAAGAGAAACAAAATATCACACAGGAGTTGCGACCACGACAAGCCTAGGCCCTTGGGGTACTAGAAGAACTAGCTACTGCGCAAACCAACATGACATTAGCAACTCAAGACACCGAGGCCAAATTAAATATCTTGACAGCGCATACAATGGACAAAATTGTGAACAAGGAAGCCAAAATCAAAGCAGTAGTATAGACAACAAAAGAGAGCCTCCAGAAGTTCATTGAGGCATGGAAGAGCATGACACAATAGGCCTAAGTGGCTCAAGACGCGCCACAGGTGAGTGTTGGGGGCCTGTTGGGCAGAAAGTATTAGATAGAGAAAAGTTAGAAGAGACGAGGCACATAGAAAAGGTGCAGGATCAAGTATATCAAGAGGATCAAGAAAGAAGAGAGAGGAAAGAGAAGAAGATGGGGGACAGGAAGAAACAACTAGTGCAAAATCCAAGAAAACCAGTCGAGCATGAGGTGTATCCATCTCATAATTAGTTGTTGCCAACCAAGCATGAGTGGTATCCAAATCGTTATGAGATAGCAAGCAAACCAGAGAAAAAGGCAGCCGAAATATGTTAAAGATCATCAAAGATCAAGGGCACATGAGGAGTAAGCAGAGGAGAATTCTGAATAGTTGTTGTGATTGTAAGACTTTGTGTGTGTAAAGAATCCATGAATGTAAGCAGAGTATTTTATATTGAACATCTATTGTAGCACAAAGTGCAACCATAATGCCATAACTATAATAAATAAGAAAATCTTTTGTGGATGTAGCCCAGGAGGGGGTGAACCATGGTAACTCTATGTCTAATTATGCTTTTGAATGGTTATTGATGCTTGTACTGTGTTAATTCATGTATGTATTGTGTTAATTCCTTCCTTTACTACATATGAATGCTTATTTGTGTTGATATTGTTGATAGATTCATGTGTAGTAGCTTAATTTTATATTTAAACCACTAAATGACAAGAATATAGACTGATATGCATCTAGAATTAAGTAACCATGTCAAGTTAACTAGGATCTAGTGCGTGAAAGGATATTGTAGGTATGACAGATCATGCCTCTCTTCTTTCCCTCACCGCTGTAGAATCTTGGTTCCTGCAGTCCCCATAAAGATACCTCGGGTGAGACTTTGTCTGCTTGCAAGTGATGTCGAAAGGACTGATATCTGTATGGATTTTTTGGACTAATTACTTTGAACCTAGGGTCTTGAAACTTTCTATGCACGTGTGCCCAATACCTACTCTCCTTATCATTGCAAGTGATGTCGAAAGGGCTGGTATATGTAGGGTTTTGTTGGAAGTTAATTACTTCGAACCTAGGGTCTTGAAACTTCGTGTGCATGTGCGCCCAACACCTAGTCTCCTTATCATTGCAGTCATGTCTCATTTCCCAAACACCTTGGCCCTCTCCCTTAATAGATGGAAATAATTTAGGTTTCATGTTGCTTAATAGACTTTTTTATTCCAAGATCTTTACATTATACTTCTTAGTTTTATTACCCTTTTCATGATTTTCCTAAAGGATATTCATTGATTGAAATGTGTTCATCATTTCATAGCATAGGATTATCCCTTTCATCCCGTATATATTTTCCTTCAACATGTCTAATAATATTTATTTATTCCTTGATCTCTCCCCTCCAACAATGTAGGTGTTGAGGATTAGGTTGGCTTCCAGAAAGAAAAATATTGAATGCACAATGCAACTTATAATATAATTAGCTTATTTATATGTGTAAAAGAAATACGCATATTAACATTATCTTGGGGCTATAAGGTATCGAGTGATATATTATGGGCTTAAGGGTTTTTAACTAAAATATTTTATAATATATTTATTAATATAAGGTTGAAAATGAAGGTTTATTTTTATTTCCGTTCTTCATTATCCATTTCCATGGGTTAAGATATGTATAAGTGTGCGTTAGTCTTTCAAAGGGTGAATGGTGAAGTGAAAATTTACATGTGAGTGAAATTAAAAGCATATATACATATACATTTTCATCTTAAAAAATGAGTAGATAAATAGAATAGGTAAGGGTATATCTATATAGAGTTGAAAACTAAAACATGCTCATATACACCTCTTCACCTCTCACTACCCACACTTTAGGAGATAAAAATGTGTATAGCTTCATCCTAAAAGGATGGTTAGTGGAATAATTTTACAAGCAACTTCTTAAAATAAAAAAATGTATGTACGTTGATGAGATGAAAATATGGGTGCAATTTAACATAATGAAATTAGCTGAATAGAGATTTTTACTCAAG
Organism: Picea mariana; assembly: GCA_032191745.1. Classification (NCBI taxonomy): domain Eukaryota; kingdom Viridiplantae; phylum Streptophyta; class Pinopsida; order Pinales; family Pinaceae; genus Picea; species Picea mariana. The sequence goes on along the minus strand of JASDQU010245657.1, from coordinate 1,025 downwards.
TTTTTAATTGTAAAAAATTGAATGTTTTTATATATATATAATTTGAACATGATGATTAAAATATATAATTTGAACATGTTTAATGATTAAAATTGTGTATGATGATTACAAATGTGTATCATTTTTATAAATTATAGGGTCAAATTAAAAAGAAAATTAAAGTATGTATTTGTTTAAATTAAATAGTCATTAATTTAGAGGGTTAATTCAAGTAGTCTCCCTAAAAGTTGGGAAGGTCAAGGGTTGACTTTCTTTAATCTTTTAAATTTAAACCTCCGTAACCAGGACCCTCGATTTTACCTCATTTATCATTGAAATTTTTTTTTAAAAAATGTTATTCAAAATTGTTTTTAAAAGAAATAATTTTTTGGTCTCCGGGGGCAGCTCAATTGGCAAGTGCCGTGATATAGCGTGTTATGTACGATGAGGTTTCAAATTCAAATCCCCAACATAAAAAAAATAATTTTTTTTCCCCGAAATCTTTTACTTAGAAAGAAAAAGTTATTCAGAAAAAAAATTGTAACCGAAAAAAAAGGGTATGCGATGGCCTTAAATTAAAATAGTTTTTCCTAAAAGAAAAAACCTAATATATTATATAAACGCATCCTTTCTTCGTGTTTACAGACACATACAGAAAGAATTTGAAAACTGTGTTGTGTTTACAGACACGTACAGAAAGAATTTGAAAACTGTGTGGTGAAATGGCTGCTCTAATGGCTTCTCCTGATTACGAATACAATTTTGATTGTGAGTACTGGTGCCATCAGTGTCGCGAATTTGTAGTCATTGATGGAGGGGATGAGATTCGTTGCTCTGTCTGCGATAGTGGATTCGTAGAACTAAATACTCCCACTACACGCTTCTTTGGCTTCGAATCCCAACAGTTTACAAGAGGAGAACGAGAACTGCCTGGGGTTAGTAATGCAGTAGCGCCCGACCAAGGCGAGAACCCTACGGCCATATGGCTTCGGCAGTCTCAGTCTTTCCAAGCTGCGAATCGCTTCGAGGGCGGGAGCGGAGGAGGG
>JASDQU010245654.1:0-12293 GCA_032191745.1 Picea mariana | reverse complement strand
TATATAATTGACTAAAAGATTCACTAAAAATTATATATACATATTAGATTATTGATAAAATAGCCTTCAATGTTTCCTATGTATCATGGGGATTCGCTCATTTATTATATATATAAATTTAGGAGGGGTTCTCAAAATCACCCCTGCTTATCCTATCAACAAAAGTGTTTATTGAATATTCTAGAAAGTAGTTGGAATGGGAAAGACTGATGCTGAAGAGAATCGCGTGTGTCCCTGACCTAGTCCTGGTTACACCTAGGCTTCTTTAGTGTGCCGCCATGTCAGCCCAAGGAGGGGAGCCGCTGCCCCCTCCTTCCCCCTCCGCCTCCTTTCGACGTCTGGTAGAAGCCTGCAACAAGAAGTCGACCATCTCAGAAGCTCCGAGTTTTGTCAAGAAATTGGATGATATACCAGAGATCGACCTGCCTCCTGAACACCCAATGAAAGTCGCCCTATCCCTCTCTGAACGGGGACTTATCGGCCAGTTTATGGGACTCTGGCCCTCATCCAGATCCACAGACAACTGGATACAGTGAAACTGAAGGCCTCTGATAACAAATAGTGTGACATGCTATGCGGTCGGGCGAGGATACTTTATTTTCAAATTTATCTCTCAGGAGGACAGAGATTTGATTTTCAGAAATGGCCCGTACTTCATGGGCACTCAAGGACTCTACCTAAACAGATGGACCCCGAATTTTGACCCTGCTTCAGAGGTCCCCAAGGATGTTCTGGTCTGGGTAAGACTCCCCAACCTACCAATTCACTGCTGGAACCCCTCTTCGCTTCAGGAAATAGGCAATGGTCTTGGTCGCTACATTGACCAAGCAGAACCAAGAGACCAGTATTCCTGTGCGCGGATCTGTGTGGAGGTTGATCTGGAGGTAGGTCTACCCGAGGCAATAAAACTGAAGGTCGGCAACTGGAAACACTTCCAAAAGTTGCATTACGAACAACTCCCGTTCAAGTCCAGAGGTTGCCATGAATATGGCCACTTCCAAAGGAACTGCCCAAAAATCCCCCCCTCCACAGAAAAAGAAGGGGATGAAGGCTGGCAGTAGGCTCAGAAAGAAAGATCAAAAGCAAGAGGCCAAAGAAATGAGCAGACAGAATCACAGAAAGCCAAGTCCTCAGGAACCAAAGAAACAGAGAACAACTTCAGTATCCTAGCTAAAGAAGTGGAGGGAAGAGAAAAAGCTCCAAGTAAAGAAGTTCAAGAGGGAGAAATGGAAGATCAGAATCCTAAAGACAAGGGGAACAATCCAACAGAAGAAGAAGGGACGCAAAATAACTCCCCCCAGAAGCAGGAAGGCAGTCAGAGCATAGAAAAAGGGGAGATCTCTATAGGCAGTGACTCAGACGAAGAAAATGAGGTATGGACCACCCCAAAGAAAACGGGAAGAGGCCGGAAAACAAAAAAAGCTGAGAGGGACTAGGAATCCCAAAAAGATGTGCTCAATGGGTCGCAACTCACCATCAAACAACTGATGAATGTTTGTCACACACGGAAGAAGGCCAAAGCCTCCCAAGGAGGCCATCCCTCCCCCCAAGGTTTATAATGATCATAAACTCCTAGAACTGTAGGGGAATGGGCAGCGAAAAGAAGGAAGAAGCGCTTAAGGATATAATCAAAACCTTGAAAGCAAATATCCTACTGCTCCAGGAGACTAAAATGAGCCAGTAGGATGCGCTCAAAACCTTGTTGAACGTTTGGAAAGGAAGTCGCGGAGTTGCTGGAAACGCCAGAGGCACCTCAGGAGGGCTTTGCACAATGTGGAATGCCTCCAAAATAGACATTCTCAGTTCTGACACTTGCATGCATTGGATTCACACCAGATTTCTCCACAAAGACACGGGCTGCCAGGTAAGTGTCTTTAATATTTATGTTCCACAACTTTTGGGGGAAAAAAAACATTGTTGGGAGTCCTTACAAGACTACCTCCAGCAAAACAATCTCACCAATATCATCCTTGGAGGAGATCTAAATGTAACTCTAGACCAGGAAGAGAAGAGGGGCGGCTCTATAGTAAGAGATTCGGCCAGAGAATGGGTAGAGGACTTAGCCTCAGCCTGGGAACTCCTCGATATTAAACCAGTCAAAGGATGTTACACATGGACCAATAAGAGGACTGGTCCTGGGCACATCGCTGCTAAACTAGACAGATTCCTTGTACAAAGTTCCCTCCTGCTGCTAGGACTCGAAGAAAAAGAAGAAATTCTGCCCCACAGCGTTTCTGATCACAAGCCAATTTGGTTAGAGATCAAAAAAGACCAAGTCAGAGGGCCCATCCCCTTCATATTCAGCCCAAGTTGGATAAATGACAAAGGCTTCATGGATCTAGTAACAAAAATATGGGCCACCACAGTTCAAGGCTCAGCTTTTTACGTGTGGGAGGAAAAAATTAAAAAGATAAAAATTGCTCTGAAGCTTTAAGTAAAGAGCCAACCAAGCCCAATAGCAATGCGCCTAGTAGCCCAAAGCCATCTCGAGGCCCATCAGGTGGAAATGGAACAGAAGGAGATCACTCCGACAATCTTGCAACAGGAGGACAACCTCCAAAGGCAATGGCACAAAGCCTACAGAGTGGAGGAAAACTATTGGAGGCAGAAGTCAAGAAGCTTATGGATAAAAGAGGGAGATCGTAACACAACCTACTTTCATAAACAAGTGGAAGCAAGGAAACAATATAGGGCAGTGACGGAAGTCCAAGTCCAGAACAAAACAATTGCAGATCCAGAGGGCATAAAACAAGCAGCTTATGAAGCTTTTAAGAAGCTATACATAGAACCAAAAGACTCGGCATTGGACCAGCAGAGGTAGCCTCTCACGGTTATTCCAAGGCTCATAAACGAAGACATCAACAACAAGATGACAAGTGAGGTAACGCAGCAAGAGATAAAGGAGGCCCTTGATCAGATGAACCCAGACAAGGCTCCGGGACCGAATGGGTTCACTGCCAGATTCTATCAGCAGTGCTGGGAAATAATTAAAAAGGATCTAACCAAAATGATTCAGAATTCATAGCAGGCCAGTAAGCTGGGAGGAAGCACCAACTCTTCCTTTCTGGCACTCATCCCGAAATAAAAAGGAGCGATTTCCTTCAACCGTTTCAGACCAATCTCTCTATGCAATACAAGCTATAAAATCATCGCCAAAGTAATAGCCAATCGTCTCAAGGAAGCTCTCCCTCCCATTGTTCCTGAAAATCAAGGCGGCTTTGTCCAAGGGAGGCATATCGCCGACAACATCATCCTGGTTCAAGAGGCGATTCACTCCAGCGTCCTAAGGAAAGAAAAAGGTATGGTGATTAAACTGGATCTCGCTAATGCTTTTGATAGAGTCAGACATGATTTTTTATTTGAAGTTATGAATAAGTTTGGGTTCGATTCACATTTTATAAGTTGGATAAAAGCCTGCATCAAATCTCCTTGGATCGCCCCTCTGGTGAATGGGAAAGTAACTGCCTTCTTCAAAGCCTCCAGGGGCCTAAGGTAAGGATGTCTGCTTTCTCCCTTGCTCTATGCAATTCAAGCATTAGTTCTCAGCTACTAGTTGGAAAACTCCCAAATTAACAAAGATCTCCATGGCCTAAGAATAACACAAGGGGTGAAAGACATCAACCATGCACAATTCATGGATGATACACTGCTGCTGGGAGGAGCAAGCCCAATAATAGCAAAAAACTTCAAGGAAGAACCGGACGCCTATGCAGCAGCCTCCGGCACTGAAATAAATCAGACTAAGAGTAACATTTATGGTTGGAACATCACCCCAAATGAAATGTTGAGAATAAAAAGAGTTCTAGGGATGGAGGGGCATACAAATTGGGAGGCCTTTAAGTACCTGGGAGTTCCTATCTTTAAGTCTGCCACTAGAGCCTCCCACTGGAACCATCTTGCAGAAAAACTCAAGAATAAATTCACTTCTTGGGGGGAAAATTTGCTAAACTTAGCAGGGAAGGCAGTCCTGATAAAGGTGGTGGTGTCTAGTATCCCTATCTACCAATGCTCGCTGCTGTTAGCACCAGCCACAGTCATCCAAAAAATTGAGGCTTTTCAGAGACGATTCTTTTGGGAAGGAGGAAGGCAAGAAAATAAAAAGTTGCACTTGATTAGCTGGAAAAAAACCACAAAGCCCTTCATGGAAGGAGGTCTTAATTTTAAAAAAACAAGGATTCAAAATCTGGCCTTAGGGGCAAAGCTTCTCTGGAAAATGACCACCGAAAAAACCACTTGGAGTAAACGCGCTCTCTGGAGGAAATACTTTCGAGGATCTCGGGACAGAAGCTTAGAACTCCCTTGTAAGGAATTGAAAAGCTCTCCTATCTTTGCGCTATGCAAAAAGGCGCTCCCTCACTTCACCCCTCATCTAACCTGGGTGCCGAAAAATGGTAGGAAAATAAGAATCTAGACAGACTCAATAATGGGCAACCCAACGCTAGATCATCGTCAGGATCTACAGGGCCTCAAAAGATGGATGGACAGTCAAAACATTTTAACGCTCTCAGACATTTCAGTATGGGGAGAAGAAAGGCCTCACCTCTGGCAAGGGTGGGAAGTCCCAAACAGGCCAGCAACTCTAGATAGTCAATGGGATGTTCTTAAGAAGTGTATTCAAGGGAAAGATCCTCTAAAAAATATAGGTAAAGATGAAAGAGGACGGGGAAGGAATTCCCAGACTTACACCACAACAGAGGGCTACCTTCTCTTCAACACCGTCCCCACTACTATACCTAATCCGGCACTATGGAAAGCAGTCTGGAATCTTTGCTCCCTCCCAAAAATCGACCTCTTCATTTGGACCCTGGCGCACAAGAGTATCCAAACAGGGGAGAACCTCAGACAAAGGGGCTGGGAAGGACCCTTTAGGTGCCCTCTCTGCCTCCATGAGGAAGAAACAACTGACCATCTTCTCTTAAACTGCAACTATTCAAAAGAAGTCTGGATGAAGGTAACAGGATCCCAACCAGTAGCCAATTTTCCACCTGATGTGATAAGTCTCCTCCTCCAATGGGAATCCTTGTTCCCCTTTGCTGTCAAGAGAAGAAACCAAGCTCTCTTGTTATGGGGATTGCTACCAAAGTTTTTCCTATGGAATCTCTGGTTAGAGAGGAATCACAGAATCTTCAGAGAAAGTCAACTGAGTGAAGTCAGAATCATCACTAAAATTCAAGCTCTGCTGGGAGAATCAGCTGCTCACCTTTGCTCCACAGTAAAGCTACACAAGATGGATGAATAAGAGGGGCGTTGGATAAGCCAGTTCAATATACAAGAATTAGAGAGCAAAAAGGGAAGTGATCCAATCCAAGAAGGCTAGGAGATCAGAAAAAGCGAAAATGAATTTGCAAGGTGGAAAAGTAATATAAAAACGCCTATCCTCTTCTTTGATGGGGCCTCGAAGGGAAATCCAGGTCAGGCTGGAGGAGGGGGCATCATTGAAAATCCCAAAGAGGACATAGCAACACAATTTGCTATCGGACTAGGCATAGAGTCCAATAACAGAGCTGAGGCATTGGCTCTCTGGAAAGGTCTGCACTAGGCAATTAAATTCAGAATCCAGGATTTGACAATCATAGGCGACTCCAGAATAATTATACAGGCCATGATGAAACACTCCACAACCCAAAGTACTAAGCTCAACAATCTTCTTGATAAAATTCGCCTCCTCTTAAGGAATTTTAACTCTTAACAATTCTTTCACGTGTTAAGGGATCTCAACCGAATGGCTGATAAGGAATCCAACAAAGGCGTGTTATTGGAGGCGGGGGTACTGTCAGTCAATGGAATTATGAATAATGTGGAGATCCCATGAACCCACGCCGTCCTCTTGCACTCTCCCAAATGCAAGATCGCGCAGTAGCAGGGGATTCAAGCGAATCTCAAAGGCAGAGAGGGACAGAAATTTTGGTTGGACGGAAGGGTTGGCTCAGTACCATGAGGAATGGTGCTCTAGATCTTGTGGAGACAAGAGATCCGCGCGACCCTGGCCAGAATCCAAAGGTAATAATGAGATCGCGCGAGAAAGAAATAAAGGGCGACCACTACCCTCTCTTTCCTGCTCAAGCAAAGATCTACAAGCCTCTTAGAAATCCAGAGAGTGTGAAGTATCAGAGTAAGCAGGGTAGGACGCGCGAGGTTAGAGATCGGAGGGAGATGGCGTCTTCTTCAAAAGGGAAGCTGAGCACGGAGGAGCGTCTGAAAGAAATGGATAAAGCTCTGGCGAATTTGCAGCAGCTACTCCAGAACCAATTGGATTTCTTAGAGAACTTGGACGTGGAGGCTGGACGCAGGCTGGAACAACTCGAAGCTGATATCACCATGACCAAAATTGGCTTCGTGGAGGAGCTGGACAAACTCCATAAAGAGATGGAAAACCCACAGCAAGAATTTGATGAAAGAATGGAACAACTGGAAGCCAAGATGGCCCAACTGAATAGCAACTAGAACCAGGATTCCAAGAAACAATCTCTCTTTGTAAAGTAATTGTTAGCAGGATTTGACCAGCATTCTGGCATTTTTTATTGTAGCCAATGCTTTAAATAAGAAGTATGTCAAGCAACATAGGAGCTAGACTAGTTCATAGTTACAGCTGCAAAGTAGAATGGTCTCAGAAATTTAGGCCCGAAGAAATTCGGAGCCATTTTGTAACTGAATCTGTGGCTTTGCCACCCCTCTAATATAATCTATAAACGTTTCCGTAAAAAAAAAAACAAAAGTGTTTATTGACACAACAAGGCCGACCTCTCTAAGTCACATTATAACTAATATTAACCAGATTAATTATATTCTACATTTTTTACTAATAACATTAAGGTGGGGCCGACTTGTACCCTTTACATAACAATATATAGCAAGGGATTTGATACACCCACTAGTGCTTATCCACTAGGGGCACATCCATAGGGATGGATGTGATATCTCTAGCTCACTATATTACATAAAAGAACTAGATATTCACACGTTCACCTATGCTTGTCCACAGGCACGTCCACTCTACAAATCTTCTTTCCCACTGCCTCACACATGAGAATCATCTGGATTTTTCTGGTCAACTCTGCTGCTCAGAGGAGGTTAATACATCATCTTCATTTATGTTCACATGATGATGCACCCGTCACTTTGGGATTTCACACTTTCACCTTGTTCTCAACCACATGCACGTCTAACATAACAGATCACATTTCCCACTAGATAATCTTGTGGAGTTCTTCTCAACTCTCTGAATGGAGGAGGTCATCTCTACGTTCCAGCTGTATCTCAGGCAGGAACCACATACCCTTCTTAGGGGATTTCTCTCAGGTTTTTAAGCTGAGAGAAAGATTCACATAGTTGCAACGATCTACATCTCACAAGTTCGTAAGCTGGAGAATGTCTCACATAGCTGCAATCATCAACACTCCCTCTTAGCTAGGGAGACATTTTCCACCAGGCCAAGTCTCTCATAGAAATACTCGAACTTTGTCTTGGCAAGTGGTTTAGTGAATATATTTGCAATTTGTTCATGAGTAGAAAGATACTGCATGTATATTCTCTTTCTCTGCACCATGTCTCTGATATAGTTATACTTGATTTCAATGTGTTTCGATTTGTCATGAAACACTGGGTTCTCAGAGAGCTTTACAAAGCTCTGGTTGTCACAATGAATAGTAGTCAGATCCATCTCATGATTGAACAAGTCAGTCAGAAGTTTGCAAAGCCATAAAACTTCACAAACTGCCACACTTAGTGCAATGTACTCTACCTCTGTTGTGTTTAAAGCCACAAAGCTTTGTTTTCTGCTACACCAGGAAACATGGTTGATCCTAAGGTGAAGCAACAACTTGAGGTGCTCTTTCTGTCTACTGCACTTCCTACCCAATCTGCATCGACATATCCTTGCAAGCTTAAGTCCACATTAGTTGCATATCTCAAGCCATAACCAATGGTGCCTTGTAAGTATCTCAATACGTGTTTTGCAGCTATCCAGTGTATGTTTTGGTTGGCTCATAAACTAGATAAGCACATTTATTTCATAGAAAATGTGCGGTCTAGTGTTAACTAGATACATCAAAGATCCAATCAGTTGTCTGTATAAATGTGGATCTACGTCTCCTGAATCAGTGTCACTCATTTTCTTTAAACCCATTACCATTGGAGTAGGCATGGATTTACATTCTGTCATACTGAACTTTTTCAGTATCTCCATAGTATATTTTCCTTGACTTAGGAAAATATTATCTATTCTCTACCATACTTTTAGTCCCAAGAAATAATGCATTAAGCCCAAATCCTTCATTTCAAATCTAGCAGTTAATGCTTGCTTTCATTTAGCAATGAGTCTCTAAACTGGTGAGGAAAAGATCATCCACATATAAGACCAAAATCAGACACTCATTGCCATCAATGTGATAATACAAGTTTGGATCAGTTGCACTTTTGTTGAAGCCCAAACTCATCATAAATACATCCATTTTCTCGTACCAAACACATAGTGCTTGTTTTACTCCATATAGGGATTTATTCAACCTGCATACATGAGATTTTTCGTTGTGTATAAAAAAACCTTCTGGCTACTCAATATAAACTTCTTCCTCAATTTAACCATTGAGAAAAGTTTTCTTTGCATCCATTTGATGTAGCTTCCAACCCATGGAAGTAGCTAGTGCAATGATAGATCAGATGGAGGTATATCTGGCTACAGGTGCAAAAGTCTCTTCATCATCGACTCCCTCTATTTGTGAAAACCCTCTAGCTACAAATCTTGCTTTGTATTTTTCAATCCTTCCATCAGCAACATGTTTTATTTTGTAAATCCATTTGGAATTCACTGTTGGAACACTTGCATTTTTCGAACACTCTAGTTATCAAATGTTGGAGACGCCTATTTTCTAAGTAGTGAAACGATACACTTAAGCCTAAAAATTTGGATTTTGGGATTTCGTGTATATCACGATTATACCTACCAAAGCCTCAGTATCCCGACACGCGAAATGGCGATAGTTGGTTTAGTTTTAATCACCATTATTGAACCACTAAGAAAGGATTATAACCTTTTATTACCTTGTGCTCTCGCGTTTCGGGAGTTACATGTCGAACACCCTTCGAACATCCAACATGTGAAGTTGTGAAATTGTTTTAAGTCAATCTGGTTAATAAAAAGAATAATGAAATTTAAGCCATAGTTAATCTTTATCACGATTTCGTGACTCGACGATTGTTACCTCAAAAACACCATGTTTGTAACTCCGATCCCCGAAGTCATGATATTCATTAATTAATTGTGGTTAATTAAAAGCTTAAGTCAAATCACAGTTAATCAACCAAATCACACTATCGCGTTTTCGGGGTTCGTGGTTCAAAGACTAGGAGTAAAATCATCCGATACTGCGAATGCCGAAAAGGGGATTAAGGACTAAACACACTTAATTAAAAGGTTGAACTGGATTAACTAACACCTTAAACAACATTCAACCCATAAAACCTACGGACCAGGAATTAAACGTTTCCATGATCCTCCTGAATGACAAATTATAAAAAATTTATGGCATTTATTAGAAATTTAGTGAGGTGATTGATAGTAAGATCCCGTTTTATTTCTAAATATTTCTATTAAATGATATAAACATTCTGTCAGCAAGGACTCGCACAGACTTAAGTGCTCAAAGTGAAAAGGCTTCAGTCATTATCTTAGGTTTCTTTCTAATTTGCGCAAAGCCAATTCACTAAGATAACCTTTGTCTGTGTCTTGATTTTCTATGACAGGGGATCTAATTGTAAGGTTCTCTATCATGGCTCCACGAAAAGACTCCAAGGCAGCTGCCGAGAGTCTAGGTCAAGTTTCAAATATTATTTCTGATACCTCGCCTAGAAGCATCAATACTGTCAAAACATAGATGCATGTCTCCAGCATTCTGCAATTTGAGCTGATAAATTGTCTAGATGATTCCAGTGATAACGAGAAAGACAACTTGTCCACCAAATACAAAATCGTCACTCAGTCAGAGATGCACAAGATAGAAGCAAGGCCACGACTTTTTCCCTATTATGATATGATCAGATGGGCATTGAACCATGTAGACAACTCGACTAGGACAATATTCAACGAGTAGAAGGTGGCAATTGGGACATTCAGACCAGATCATTTACAGGCAATGTATAAATTGAATCCCACACCAAAATTTACTCACAATGCCAAATTCTTAGAGGGTTTCAAAAAGAATAAATGCGAGAAGTTTGGGAAAATCTTATCCTATCTGATTAGAGACTGGGTTTCGCACCCCGTGAAATTCAGAGCCGATACTAATGGAATTTATTCAATCTCATCGTTGGTACCACAATTCATGTATATAGCGATGATGGTTTGCATACTGTATGGGAAGGAGGAAACCTCTCACTTCTTTCTCCCATGGGTACTGCTTATTCACACAGTAGCAGAGGAATTCTCCTTTGACTGTGCCAAATTGTTGTCAGACAGTCTGGCCAGCCGAATTATAGAATATCGAGGACAAAAGATGAGTGGGAAAACATCTTCATTCTTTATGTCTTCTTACATCATGGACGCTATTTGCTTCATGAAACCTTTCCCATTAATGAGCTGGAGCTGGACTCCAACTAATGCAGAGCCTATTTATGCCTACCACTCGAAATTATGGGAAGATAAATCCAAAGAATTCGTCTACGAGATTTTCAACTGGGTAATGTTACAAATGCATGTCTCCATCTTCGACCATCTACCTCCTAGGATTTCAGATAACATCATGACCAACCTGAGTAGCGTGGAATATTGGTATATAGAGGTAGAGTTTTTGTATATTAGGGTTTTTGGCACCTCTCTCCCCCCATATGCTTTGCCGCTATTCTTACCAGACAAGATAGTATGTCGTGAGATCGCCAGGCAAACTGTTCTCGGTGGGATAATCAAGGAGCTCAAAGGAGTATCGAAGAAGGTATGGCCACCCTTCCCCATTCACATTGGTACATATTCTTGATTATATTTCGGCCATGCCAAAGCGGAGGCTACAACCTTGGAGGAAATGAAATTGGTAGACATTGAGTTTAAGAAACATGACACTAATAAGGTTGTTAGTAATCACATGGAGAGTTGTGGGCTGAAGAGATACGAACATGAAGACTCACCTCATGATGAAATCTTCCAAGGTGCGAGGTCCTACTCTGAAGTCTTAAGTCGGGTTCAAGCTCTGCTCCCCAGTGATATGGTCGATTTTTATAAATTCTAAGAGCACAAGAGAAGTTGCCTCCCCAAAGTTTTACAGGGAAAAAACTCACAACCTCCAGGTACACAACAAGAAGAAGATAAAAGTTCAATTGGCGCAAACCCTAGTAAACAAGAGACTCAGGACAAGACAGAGGAAACTGTGATCTCGAATCAGGAAGAAGAGATCCCCAACCGAGAAGAAGGAAACCCAGATATAGTTACCAAGGAAATCAACAACCCCATTGCATCTATCACTCCCTTACAATTCACAAAGGGGAACCCCAATACAGAGTGGATATTCAAGGAGGAACTGACACCTATATCTGTAGAAGAGTTTCCTACTAATGAATTCTTCTTTAGTAAGAAAAGAAAGGTCGTGGTGAAGCAAGAAACATACCAAAGAGCGGGCGCAGTAGCTAAAAAATACAAAATCCTAACAGATGGAGAAGCCTTGGAAGAGGAAGAATTCATCGATGTGGTAGCAGGAACATTGGGGGCTTATGAAACAACCAACCAATATTCAGTTGGAACTTTGAAGGCACAGTTGAAACAAAAGAACCTCTTGATCAACAAATTGGAGGCTCGGGTAGCAACGACAGAGGTGAATGCCAGGGGTGAGAACCTGGTTTCGAAGTCTTCCTGCAGGTTCGATATTATCCTATGATGCTCTAGAAGATTCTTTTCTTAGACAATGGGGCGAAAGGAAGGACCATTTATACTATATGACTGAGTTTGGATCTTTGAAGAAAAAAATTTCAGAAACCGTTATGGAATTCATTCAAAGATTTGACAAATTATATAATAAGATCCCAATCGAAGTTAAACCGTCCCAACCTACAACCAAGGCAACCTTTGTGGGAGCCTTCAAACCCGATTTCCCACTTTTATTAAGAGAAAGGAGAGGGGCCGACCTAACCCGAATGCAAGATGATGCCGTGGAGATTGAGTCAAACATGATGGCTTCTGGTAAACTAAAAACAAAAATAAAAACGAGAAACAGAGAGACCAAACGTTTTAAAGAACAAGAGGGACCTTCAGGATCAGGGAGGTCCTCAGATGATAAAATGGATGATATGGCTAGGATAATAAAAGAGCTATC
>JASDQU010245649.1:16795-32839 GCA_032191745.1 Picea mariana | reverse complement strand
AAAAAGATCTACTCCATTCATTTCCATCACCTGTTCATCTTCCTCATCTGTGTCTTGGCTTGGGGAAAGGAAATGAACTGCTAAATATCAACCATGGTATCATTGGCTGTAGAGGTCATTGGTGTAATCCATCCATGACTTGAGGCCTACACGTCTGATATGCATTGGACTGTGTCCGAATTTGTTCATAGCTGTGAGTCCTGAGAGTTCCAATATGGAGATTTGGGACCAATTGTGTTGGATCCTTGGAAGGAGAAGGATTTCCTAAGGGACTGCATGGAAGAGAAGGGTGGAGGTCCATTCTATTTGGTGGTGTAAGCTAGGTAGAAGAGATCTGGCTACTTGGATTGCTGTGAGTAATAGGAAAGCCTATGAGAGCTTGAGAGTTGACTGGGTCGAGAAGCCAAGTAACACTCCGAAACCTTCCTTGTGGATTAATATCCCTGGCTCGGGGGTGACACTGTTGTTGAGATTTGGAGCAGTAGTGTCTATGGTTGGGTGGAATGTCCTTTGTCGTCAACCAGTTGGTGTCTTCTTTTATAAAGATAAGTGCTCTCTGTTATGGTATTATTTATCTATATATGAATTTATTTAGATGAATGTATTTCACTGTGTATTTATTTATCATTTAATTGAATCTTTAGAATATGCAGTCTTGCCGGTTATTGTTGTGCATGTCATTAGATATTTTCTTTTATGCTTCCTTATTAGTTTAAAAAGGTATCAATAAGAGAAACAAGTCCAAGGGTGGAATTGAAGGTAGCGTACCCTAACCTGTGGGTGGCGGGGTTTGTTACACTTGTGTACAACAAAATGATACAATAATCTATTATGCTTCTGTTGTAGATAGATAAATTGATGATTTCTTCTTAATGAACCAGGACACTACAATATTTCGTAGAAAAAATTCTCCACCACTAGTGATCTTTCTATCATCCACACTACCTTCCCATTCCGCATGTGTATAATATGTGAGAATAATTTTTTTTACTTTTGGGACACCATAAACCAAAATCCAATGTGCCTTTTAGATATCTGAAAAATCTATTTACTTCCTACACATGTGTTTCCTTTGGTGGTACTTGAATCCTTCCAACTAACCCTACTTCCTACATAATATATGGCCTCAAAGCTATCACATAAAGTAGGTTGCTCATCATTGATATGTACATAGTTTGATTAGATTCCTTTGATTCATTCTCTTTGCTTAATTTGAAACCAGTGACCATGGGTGTGCTGATAGGTATACATTCTTCCATTTCAATCTTCTTCAACATCTCCTTGATATATTTGGTTTGAGGAAGAAATATGCATTTATTGGTTTGAGAAATATACAACCTTAGGAAGAATGATAGTTTTCCAAGCATGGACATCTCAAACTATTTTTGCATTTCTTGTGCAAACTTTTGTCTCATTCTATCAGTATTACTTCCAAAAATGATATCATCCACATAAACCACAATGATTAACATATATTTATTGTTTATTTTGATTTAAATATTGTTTTATATTGTCACTCTTTTGAAACCTTGTTGATGTAAGTACTTGTCGAGTCTTCAATACCATACTTTGGGAGCTTGCTTTGATCCATATTTTTCTTTATTCAATATGGAAACACAATGTTCATTTTTTGATAATAAGAATCCTTCAAGATGTTCAATGCACAATTCTTCCTCTAAATCTCCATTCAAGAATATTGACTTGATATCCATCTAATACACTTTAAAATTATTAAAACTTGCAAAAGATAAGAACATTCTAATGGCTTCTAATATTGCAACAGGAGAAAAGGTGTTTTCAAAGTCAATACATTTCACTTGAGCATACCCTTTATAGACCAATGTTACTTTATTTCTTACTACTTTTCCATCTTCATTTAACTTATTTTTGAATATCCACTTTGTACCAATCACAATTTTGTTTCTAGGTATTGGTACAAGTTTCCATGTTTGATTCATCTCAATTTTATTTAACTCTTCTTCTATAACATTGACCCAATGTTGATCAGTACTAGCATCTGAAAAAACATTTACCATTTATTTTGGACAACAAGGAGAGATTTACCCATTCATAGGTGCTTACCGATATTCTCTTGGTTTGTGTTCCAACATTTTTATTGCCAATAATTAAGTCTTCTAGATGATTCTCCTGCACAAACCTTGATGGGTTTTTTGTATCTTGGCAGTATGTTTGCTCTTCATCTTCTTAATTTTATTCTTCCTATTCTTCTTCATCTTCAATGTACTCTATTTCTTCCATTGGAAGTTTTCTCTTATGAGGTCTTGCTTCATCTATTTTG
Source organism: Picea mariana (assembly GCA_032191745.1). Classification (NCBI taxonomy): domain Eukaryota; kingdom Viridiplantae; phylum Streptophyta; class Pinopsida; order Pinales; family Pinaceae; genus Picea; species Picea mariana. The sequence continues at coordinate 30,540 of JASDQU010245649.1, read as the reverse complement.
ACATTTGTACTTTCAACAATATTTTATAGTTTTTTTTTGTAAAATATATATGCTTTGCTTCGTGATGAATAACGAAGGAAAATTCCTTCATTATCTCTTGATTCAAACTTTCCTAGATCCTCATCATCACTTTTGATGTAACACTTATTTACAAAAATTCTAAAATGTCTGATTGATGTTGGTTAGCCTTTCCATAATTCATAGGGTGTTTTATCACTATTGAATATGATTTTCCCTCTGTTTACAATGTAAAAAGTAGTGTAAATTTCTTTTGTTCAAAAGTTGTCGAGTAATTTTTCTTCATTCAACATTGTCCCGACGATCTCTTTTTTATGTATTTTTTTTCTTTCAACTACTCTATTTTGTTGAGGAGTTCTTGGAGCTGCATACTATCTTTTTATTCCATGATTTTCACAGAATTCTTCAAATTAATTGGACATGGACTCACCTCCATTATATGACCTTAAACATTTGATTTTAATATTGTTCTCATTCTCAACTAAATATTTGAACTATTTGAACTTTTCAAATACCTTAGATTTATTTTTTAGAAAGGAAAACCAAGTCATTCTTGTATAATGATCAATGAGTAGCATAAAATAATTCTCTCCTTGCACACTTTTTGTTCTTTTTGGTCCACATAGATATGAATGCACAAGCTCCAATGGTTTGGATGTTGTATATCCTTTGTATTGAATCTCATCCTTGATATTTTTCCATGCTGACATTAATTACAAATAGTGTTTGAGGGTTATGTGATCATTGACATATCTCTTACTACTTGTTTGGTGCTAATTTTTACCAAGTTGTCAAAGTTCATATGGCCCATTCTTTTATGTCATATCCATATTTCATCATTCTTCCCCATGAAATTTTTTTCTCCATTAATCTCATCAAGAATATATACATTTTTTTATAGTTTTCATTGCTTTTGCAATCAACTTGCCTGAATTTTCCTTTCTGATCTTACATTATTGGGAGTCAAAAGTAAGAGTGTGTCCTTGGTCACACATCTAGATTATATTAAGAATGTTGTGCTTAAGGTATTCAACACAAATAAAATTTTGTACCTTAGACCTTCCATTTTCAATACTAAGAGTTCCCTTTCCAAATATATTTGAAGAGTCATTATCTCCAAAGGTAACACTTCCTTCATTATTCTTCAAGGTGATAAACTTTGTTCTATCTCCTATCATGTGACTAGAGCACCCACCATCAATGTACCACTTATCCCTATTATTTTGTGCATGTAGTTTAGCTTTTCTGATCAGGAATTATTCTTTCTTTAGTTCCATTTTTTCATGATTTCCTTACATGATTTTTGGGGCTTCCTCTTTTATTTTTTTTTTGGAAATCATTTTTGCATAATTTTTCTATATGCCCATAATTAATGAAGTTATAACATATAATGTTATAGTTCAACAAAGGGGAAAATGAGTTGTAATTTATTCTTGATAATCCATAGGTATCTCTTTTGTTGTCCTTCATGTAACTTATTTTCCATTTATTCTACAATATATTGCTTTATGAAAAAACCCATTGCAAGAATACAAATAGCCAAAAAAAGAATTTTGGTACTTGATTGTGTAATTCCACCTTGATGGGAGAGTCTTATTGATTCTGTCCTTTTGAGAAATATTTTTCTCCTGTGGAACATTCTATTCTTTCTTATAGTTGTCTTCAACCTTGGTAGGTTTTTTGAGCACATCATCATAACTCAACTATTTTGAAGAGGTCGAGGCTTCTTTATTAGTTTCCTTCTTTTCGTTGTAACCAAGACCAGTCTTGTCAAATGGTGATCTTTTACAGTTTAGGATTTCATTTAGGGTTGTATATCTCTTCTCAAATTTTATGTGGCTATTTATCATTCCAACACCTTTCTTAAACAAATTATTTCATATTCTAGATTGCTCCAGACATATTCCTTTTCTTTTAGCTGGGATCTTACAAATTCTTCAATTCTCTTTTCCTCTTCTACTTGATTTTTTAAGCTGATGATGATTTTTTTAGTTTCATCAAAACATTATTTTATACTGATAATTTTTTTTATGTACTTCTTTAGGTGCTCCTTTTTTTCCATTTCTTGTTCCTCAGTATCTCTATTTCATTTATAGCACATATGAGCTCTCCTTCAAGATCCACTTCTGCATCAATATCAATATTGTCATCTTCTATTGAATCTATGTTTCCATTTTCTAGGACATCGATCTCTATTTCTAGAGCCATGAAGATAATATCTTCTATTTCACTATAATTGTCATCAAAGGAACTATTTTACTCATTGGTGTATATGCTCTTCTTTTGTGTGTTGAACTTTCTTCTCTTTTCAGTCTTACTTTTCATGTACCTTTTGAGGTTGGAATCTTCTTATTTAATTAAATTTCTATAAGGACATTTAGAAGCAAAGTGTCCTATTTCTCCATAATTAAAACATTTAAAGGGAAGATTACCTTTGTATCTTCCTGATCCTCTTTTGAGATTTATGAAAAAGTTGGATTCTTCCACATCTAATTCATTATCTGAGTTGTAACTTGTTTTTTATTCTTATGTATTTGTCTGTTTTGATGATTTAAAGGATGCTTCCTTCCTTGATGAATTTTAATTCTTATCCTTTCTTATCCTCATTTCATATGTAGTGAGGATTCCATGTAATTCATCCATTGTCAGGTTGTCTAGGTCCTTTATTTCTTCAATAGAAGATATGTTTGGATGAACTCTTAAGGGAAGTGACCTAAGCAATTTTTGCACAATAATGGTTTCTTTAACCTCTTCACCCAATCCTATGACAGTGTTGACAATATCATCCACATGAAGGAAATAGGTTTCAATAGTCTCTTATTCATTCATCTTAAGGGTCTCAAATTGTCCTCTATGAGTTTATAATTTTTCCTTCTTGACCTTGTCACCCCCTTCATATATTCTATGTAAATTATCCCACATCTCTTTTGCTGAAGCATGATGCATGACTTTGACAATTTCTGAATTTTCCAGACAACTCAGAATTGCATTATTGTATTTAAAATTATTCTCATTGACCCTATTTCCAACTATATCAATAGGTGGAGTTGTTGTAGTTGTGTAACCATTTTCAACTACACTCAAAATGTCAAACCCAAGAGCCATCAAGTAAGTTATCATTTGTAACATCCCCAACCATAAACAGGCTGGGAAGCATCACTACATGATGTCCCCAACCACCAACAGACTAGGCAATTCCACTTCTGATTGTCTCTCTTTGTTCTTATACCAACTTATATTTATATGCATATCTATCCAATGCGATTTAATCAATTATATCATTATGTTCATACATCTATTCATGCGGAAACAACATTTAAACATACATGAAAAGCATACAAACAACATATTATAAAAATACATAGATTCATGCAGAAATAGAAATAAGCCTACACATACAACATATATGATATATCTGGGAATTACCCATCAATTATAATGCATGTACAATTACACAGCATACAATGAACATAGATTTGGTACTTATATTTTAATAGATGACCACCAAATGCTTCCAGACCTTCCACGAACCTCCCAGCCTTAGACCACGCTTCTCATCATGCTCAACAGTGGGTCACCCCTGAGCTGGGACTAAACTCCACCATGCAAGGGATTCCTAGGATTGGCAAGGGAAACAAGAAAGTCTCACAGATCAACGAGAAGCATTTTTCTCATAGGAGCCAGCTCACACTAACAACCTACAACCTCTCATTCCCCACATTCCTATCCCACCCCAAGAAGTGTGCCCCTTCTCTGCTCAAAGTCCTTTGGCTGCCCCACTTCCCTTCCAAGGCTTCAACAATATGTTAGACAGGAACTCTCAGAGAACTATAGTTTTAGTTTGGCTTTCTCTAGGAAAATCACTTCCCCAACAACCTCTCTCACCTGGAGAGATCTGCTTACAAGCATGACAACCTTCTTCTTCATTCCACAAGCCTAACAACCTTCCTCTTCAAATCCACATGCCTGGCGACCTGCTTCTTCAGTACAACTTCTAAGTCAATTTGAGTAAGGGTGATGGAAAAAACAAATCTTGGTATAACACAGATGATGGAAGCAAGCCACACTCAGTCATGTAACTACATTGGAAGAGAAAACAAATCGTTAAGGCATGGTATGGGATCAGGAAAAGTACAGGTGCATTGTACTTCACAAGAAAGGTACATGATAGTTCACAGTGATTGTAGGTTCCAGAGGTGCATGATAGATTCATAAGTTGATGACAAAAACCATGGCTCATTGCATGAATCAACAGTTATGGAATACTTGCGAGAATCGTGAGGGTCACGAGAATGGTGAGGAAATGTGAGACTAGCGAAGGGACCCCCAATGAGCTGTCTTTCCCAGCTATAAAATGCATGTGCCCATATTGACACATGTCTTCATGAAGCTGCATGAGCTCCACTTAACACTCCTTCCCTTTCCCAGGAACTTAGGAAAACACATATTATGTCAACCTTAGCCTTTTGGAAACAATAATATAATATTATCCCTTTAGAGGTAAGCCCTCTAGCTTAGATCCTATTCCTAGACACTTATCCCCTTCCCTTACCATACCTAGTGGAGCTTATTCCCCCATAACTCTTTCTTCGTGGTCGGTCTATAGGCAACGATGTAATTTTATTAATTATATGAGTGTTTACATATGAAAAAATAGGCTCACTAGCCTTAAGCATCTAGGATCTTCGGCCTAATAAACATATAAGTCGTTCAACTTATAAACACTTGGCTCACTAGCCTATAAAAATAATTACAATTTAGTAGGGGCTTGAACTTTGGGTGTTACAATCCACTCCCCTTATTTTTACACTATCCTTAGTGCAATTTATTTACACAACAACAACAAGATTTCCAAAATCTTCAAAAATATGTGGGTACTCTTCTTGCATAACATCCTCATGCACCCATGTTGCATCCTCAGGATTGTACCAGGTCCACTGAAATTTTACAAGCTCTATGGCTTGATTCCAGAGATGTTGTCTTTTCCGGTCCAGTATGCACATCAGATGCACTTGAAAAGTTCTTTCTTGTTCCACCTGAATCACATTCCAATCAATAACATGATTAGCATCAGTTATGTATTTCTTAAGTAATGAGACGTGAAATAAATTATGTATAGACATAGATACAGGCAATAAAAACATATAAGCTATTGTATCAATCCTCTTTAGGATTTCAAACGGTCCAGAATATCTAGCTTCCAACTTGGAACAATTTCCCAACTTCAGGGAACTTTTGTTGGATTTAACTTTCAAGAAATCATGATCACCCACTTTAAATTCCTTGTGAGTTTTTTTCTTCTCAGCATAGATTTTTTTCCTGTCTTGGGAAGCCTTCAAATTCTGCTTTATCTTCAACATTTTCTCTTCCATTTCCTTGAGCAACTCTGGGCCAACCACTTCCCTATCATCTAGATTGTCCCATCTTACTGGGGTGTTGCACTTTCTACCTTAAGTGCTTCAAACAGGCTCATCTTCAGTGATGCTTGATACACATTATTGTAGGAAAATTTTACCAAGTGTAGATAATCTTCCCATTTAGATGGTTTTTCCATCACATACATCCTTAGCATATCTTCTATCACTTGGTTCACCCTTTCTATTTTCCCATCAGACTCGGGATGACAGGTTGTGATGAAGTTTAGATTTGTTCCAAACCCTTTGAATAACCCCTTCCAAAACTTTGAGGTAAAATTTGGGTCTCTGTCAGAGACAATTGTCTTGGTTATGCCATGCAAGAATGCTACTTCCCTCATATGAATATCAACAACATTGGTTGACTTGTGAGTAACCTTCATAGGAATGAAATGGGAAACTTTAGTAAGCTTGTCCACTACCACCATGATTGCATCATGCTGCTTGCTTGTTCTGAGAAATCTTGTGATGAAATCCATTGTCACCACTCCCCACTTCCACTCAGGAATGGGTAATGGCTGCAGTAACCCAGCTGGGTGTCTATTCTCAGCCTTGACCCTTTGACATTCCAAGCATTTAGCTATGTATTCAACAATCTCCCTCTTCATTCCTGGCTAATAAAATTGGCTTTTGACTGCTGAAACTATTTTCTGATATCCTGGGTGTCCCACATAAGGTACATTGTGCATTTATTTTAAAATTGCACTCCTCAATTAAGGAGAATTGGGTACATAAACTTGGTTTATGTACAAGAGAATTCCATTAATTCCCAATTCATAATCTTCAACTTTCTGTTGCATTTGACCTTGTGCAATTTTGTTACCAATTCCATGTATTGTAAATTTGATTTTGCAGCCTCTAAAATTATGCCTTTAACATATTTCTGATATAGGATAATGGTTGTAGCATGCATTTCATGCACTCTCCTATTGAGTGCATCAACCACTTTATTCTCCTTTCCTTTGATGTGGTTTATATCAAAGTCATACTGACAGAAGAATTCCAACCATCTGCTCTGCCTGGCATTCAAGTGGGCTGATCTAACAAATACTTCAGACCATTATGGTCTTTCCTCAAATCAAACTTCTTTCCCATGAGGTATTTTCTCCACTTATTCAAGGTGTGCACTGTGGCTTCCAAATCCAAATCATGAGTGGCATAGAGCCTTTCATTCTCTTTCAATTTCATAGACTTGAAACATATCACAAATGCATTTTGACTAAGGACTCCTCCCAGTCCTTATTCACATACATCTATGAAAACCACAAACTCTTCATTTGGGTCTGAAATCCTCAGAATTGGAGCATTGGTTAACAACTTCTTCAATTGCTGGAAGCGTCTTTCACATTCCTCTATCCATCGAAAGTTATTCCCCTTCCTTTACAAGGAAGTGATGGGATGAGATATTCTCGAATACCCTGCAATGAACCTTCTGTAGTAGCCAGCTAGACCCATGAAGGATATGACTTCTGTCACATTTTTAAGTGTTGTCCACCCTTTAATGGCCTCAATATTTTTAGGGTCCACTGCTATCCCTTATTCAAATATTATATGCCCCAAATAATGATTTTTTTTTTATATGTGTCGTCTGAGACTCCTCATTGAAAAGGTAATGCGAGTCAAGATATTGTCTCCCTTATGGAAACTGTGCTGATGTCAACATGAAGGGAGATGTGACTCCAAGAAGTAAATTACTTCGTGAAATCCAATCATTAATAGGTGATATCAGGTACTAATGTGTAACATGAACGAAGTCAAGATGTTGTGGGACTCAATACATCCCTTTGTTGGGGAATTTTATAAGGATTACTAGTGTTGGTCCTAAAGTCTGCATCTGACTGCTAAAGGGAAAATCTAGGTCACTTCAAGTTTGTAATTATTGATTTTTTACAGGTAGGTTTTGTTGGTAAGATTAAGGGTAGGTTTTCAAAGATGGTGCTCTGGTAGGACAAGTCACACAATATAAAAGTAGGTTCTCCTTTGCTAATGGTATGGGTATTAAATGACAATTGAGGGTATGAAAATACAAACATAGACAACAACAAAAAAACAATGCAATGAATCACTTTCTGTGTGAAAATTAAGACCTAAAATAATATCTCAAGATTCAGACAAACATCTAGATGCAAAGCATTCAACATGTTGCAAAATAGTGCATCTTTCATTGAACAATAGTTGTATAACATGTTGCATAATCAGAAAAAGATAAACTAAAACAATAGACGAAAGAATAAGGAAATGTACATTGCACACATCATAAAATATGCATTCAAGATAAGAATCAACAAATAAAGATTTGAGTAAGAGAACACAATTTTCATCAACATATAGTCACTAGGTAGAAAAATTTACAATTAACTGAGCATGTACAATTCTTTTGTTGCTTCTACTTTCCTTCCAAAAAACTCACAACCCTTAAAACATACAAATATTGCATATTTAATAGAGTTGCAGAGGTTCTCGTCCATCTCGGACTGAGAACTAACTCTAGATAACTAATTGTAGAAAAAATAATTAACTTAAATAAAACATTTGCATGGAGTACAACATGTATAATTCACACTGGACTTAATAAAAAAGAGTGGTTCTTATCACACACAAAAGACGACTCATTTATTTAATCTAACAAAATCCTAGAATTGATCAAATAAAAACTGCTACTGTCTTTGAGACTGAACTGATGCATGCATTGGATGAACTGTGATTGAAAGAAAAACTAGGAGTGACATAACAAGGTTCTGTCTCAAGTCTTGACATGCCTTCATGATGTTTGATGATTCTGGAGGGTAACCGACTGCATGGGCAGATCTTCTCTTGATCTGCTTCTTCACTGAATTTCTGGACCATTCTGTAACTAAGACTGAGACATAACTCTATGTGTGTAACTGAGGCTTGGTTGTTAAGTGCAGTTCATTTCGACTCGTTCGCTACCATATGTACTTTCAAATTTTTTTTTTGGAAAGGTCGTTGGCCCAATGATCATGGAGGGATATGTGGAGCCAAGTGTCCAATAGGAGATGATACGAGTGGATGTAGACTACATAGATGCATATGACATGGAGAGAGGAATCAATAATGTGAGTGGAGGTGAGTGAAGGTGACGTCGAATGACATGCAGGCAGGAGGGGATAGGTGGCATGTGGTGAGAGGAGGGTTATATACATCGGAGGTGATAGGAGTATGAGTGGAAGACATGTGTAAGGTGGTGATAGGTGGGAGTAGTAAGTGGAGGTGAGTGGAGGACATATGGTGCACAGTGAGAGGGGAAATATCAGGAGGTAGTCTGGCAGGATTCTAGAGGGGGGTTAGGTGGTAAGACGATTAGAGAGGGGGGGGGGGTCTGAAATAATGAATATGTGCCACGTTAGGTGGGCCCAAGCATGGGGAAACCACTTTTCTAGAGCCCCCCCCATGTTGTTAAAGGTAGAAATATCGAGGGGTCTAAAAGCATGTGAGGACCATCGACCTGAGATATGGGGATGCCACTGATGGGGATGTGCATGGAATTTAGGTGCCCCACCAAAAAAAATCATGTCTTTAACACTTTGTAACCCTGAATTCCATGGGAAGCATTGATCTTACATCAATGTAATATATTAACCGTCCATCGATTCATCCTGCCCGTCTGCGTGTATTTTGAGTCTAACATGGCCTACTCTGATTCACTTCTATCTTCTATGGAAGCTTACTGAGATTTCAATGAATTTATCAAACCTGGATATCTCCTGCATAGACAAAAACTTTATGGACCTGTATATCTCCATTAGTGGAAAAATTATGACATGCATTTGAAACTCAAACCAGACATGTGATCCTCTTTCAAGAAAAAAAAAGATGGTACAAAATAAGCAAAGACAAGCAGGGGCCATGAAGATGACTGATTAAGCAATGGAGAATGATCTAATCAAGCAACCAAAAAACTTAGAATGGATGGATGTATAGGGAAAAGGAGGGAAAATGGAAGGGATGCATACCTAGGTTATAACATTGGCTCCAACTTGGGATAGCTCATCCCTGTGAGGTGCTAATAACTGTAGATCGGTGCCTTGGGATTAAATAGTTTCTCTTACCTTCCATCACTTACCTTTGTTTCTATTTTCCATCCCTGTGCATCTGCTACTATCCCTTAGCCATGCATGTTATTGAATTAAAAAAAATGCAACTACACTCCAATGCCTCTGTTGGGATATGGAGTCTTTATTCACACACAACTAAGTAATCAAATGAAAAAATAAAAGGAAAGAATCTATGTTACAAGAGAGACTTTACCTCATCCTTAAACAAAATAGTGTTTCAGGAAGTGCCCATTTACTAGGCCTTTGAGGATCTCTGTATCATCTATATTGTGCAGGATAAGTGTGTTATTGTCCAGAACCTCAACCACCTTAAAAGGGCCAAACAAGAGGTTGTCAAACTTACCGTGCTTGGACTTATCATCCCTTCTGGCATCCCACCTCAAGATCAGGTCACCCTTTTGAAAGATTTCCTTCTTGGTTTTCTTGTCAAAAGTTGATTTGATCTTGTTTTGGTATGCTTCTGCCCTTTGATCCAGTGCTTCTCTCTTTTATTGAACTTCTATAATATGGAAGATTCTTCTTTGGATGTCATTTGTCTCCTCAATATCTTTCTGTAAGAATTTTAGGACTGGTATACCAAGTTGAGTGGGAAAAAAATGTCTATGACATAAACAAGATGAAATGGAAAGGTTCTGAAAGAATTCTTGGTGTTGATTCTGTCGGCCCACAAAGCATACTTGAGTTTAGAGTCACGCGATTTCTTGTTTTCAGTCAACAACTTCTTGATAATTCTACCAAACCATTCCCATGAGGTTAATAGGGTGTGGAATTTGTCAAGGAAATGTTATGACTGCCACATAAGTCAATCATGGATTTGTACTTGAATGATTGGGCATTGTCTGACACAAGTTTGTTGGGGCAGCCAAATATGGAAAAAATATTAGTTTCCAGGAATTTCACTATCACCTTGTCAGTGGCATTCATGGTGGGCACAACCTCGATCCACTTGGTGAAATAGTCCGTGGTAGTGAGAATCCACCTATGCTACCCAATGGAGGGTGGTTTTATATCACCTATGATGTCTAACCCCCATTGCTAAAATGGACCACTAGCAGTGATAGGTTTTAGGGGTAGTGATAGTAACTTTTGTTTTCTTGCAAATATCTGACATTCATTGCAAGCCCTGACAATAGAAAATACATCAGAGAAAAGGGTGGTCCAGTAGTATCCTCCTCTTAGGATATTAAGAGTCATGGCCTTCCAGTGCTGGTGTCCTCCACATAGTCCTCTATGCATTTCTCTTGAGACTTGTTTGGCTTCATTTTCATCAAGGCATTTTAAGATGATGCTAGCAGGATCCCTCCAATACAAGCTTTGGTTTGAAATGCAGAATTTGATAGCCTTCAATTTGAGAGACCTGGCCTTTGTCTTCTGGACATATGGTGGACATTACAAATGATTCAAAGAATAAACAATGTTTTTATACCAAGGTGAAGAAAAGTAGTTTTCAAATAGATGTAAGTTGTCTTGTTCAGGCTGTATGAGGGGTGCATCTGATTGGGTGAATATTTGATGCAATTATAACACCTTACAATTTGATTCCGATAAGAACTTTGCAAGTCCTTGTCCTTTTATAAACTTGGTGGGATTTATGTGCAGGTCATAATCCAATAGTTTGACAATCCACTTCTCTCATTTTCCATCACTATTTGGCTGGACTAGAATCTCTTTGACACTGCTGATAGGAACAAAGGTTGTAAGACACAAAGCCTAAAGGATTTTAGTGCTTTGACTAGTGCATAAGCCTGATTCTATAGTATATCATACTTCAACTCAGCATCTCAGAGAGCTATGCTAAAAAGGGCTATGGGATGTTCATACCCTTCTTCATTTTTATGCAGTAGGATGACATGAATGGTCTCCTCTGAAGAAAAAGAGAAGATGAAGAAATCCTTGGTATAGTTAGGGTTGGCTAATATAGGGGCTTCAAATAAAGTCTTCTTAATCCTTTGGAATTCTTATTTTTCCTCTAGTGACCATTTTATCACAACATATTTCTTCAACATGTTAGTGATAGGCTTCAAAATCTCAGCAAAATTTGGCACAAAATGTCTGAGTAAGTTCATCTTACCAATAAAAGATTGGACAACCTTTTTATTTCGAGGGATATCAATCTCTTGAATGGAAAAAAACCTCTTTGGATCAATTTTTATACCTCCTGTTGATATGATGTGACCAAGGACCTTTCCTTCTAGCATGGAAAAGTGAGACCCCCTAGGATTTAGAGATATTCCATATCTCCTGTGTTTCTTGAAAACCTGCTCTAGATGTTGCAAATGTTCATCATTAGACTTGGAGAAAATAGTGATGTCATCCAATTATATAACCATAAATTTGTCGTTTTCACCCATGAAAGATATGCCCATGGCCCTCTGAAAAGTGGCCTCTGTGTTCATCATCCTGAAAGGCATCTTGTCATACATGAATGTTCCCCATGGGGTGGTGATTGTTGTTTTTTCTTTATCTTACTCACACACTACTATCTGGTAGAGTATCCATCTAAAAAGGAAATTTTGTGTGCACCTACCACCCTTTGTAAAATATGATCCATCTTAGGGAGGGGGTAATTGTCCTTCAGAGAACACTTATATAGATTTCTGAAATCAACACACAAGCGTATCTCCTCATTTTTATTCCTTACAGGTACTAAGTTGGCCACCTAGTTTGAGTACCTCAATGGTACAATAATCTTGGAATCCAACATTCTTTTCATATCTTTCTCAATTATGGACATTAACATGGGATTAAATTTCCAAATATTCTGTCTGAATGGATTGGATCCAACCTTTAGAGGGATCTTGTGCTGGATGATGTCAGTGTCAAATGTCTTCAAATATTCATAAGACCATGCAAAAATATCAACAATTTTTTTTATGGGACTGACATACCTGTCCTTTTGTTATACCACTATTTATTTGGACAACATGATGAGATTGGGATTCTCAATTGTCCCAATATTGCAATCGGTTATCTCTTCTTCCAATTTCTTCATGAAAGATCCTCTGTAGACATCATTACTTTCAAACAACCTTTCCAATGGAACTAGTCCTCTTGGAATGTGATTGGTTTTCAGCTCCACAATATCATGACCAGCTACTGTCTTCAACATATGAGATGTTTTCTGATCTTCTAATTCCTTATTTTCACCTTCTTGACTTTCTTGATCGATTGATATATTGATATATTGTAGAATTCATCAATGGTGTGTAGAAATATCTGCAACTCTAGATCATCACTAAATACTTGCGAGTGCTTTATGTTGTTTGGTATGGTTGTTCTATGTATGATCTCCACCTGATATTTAATATTTGGGCCAATGGGAGGCATGAAAGTGCTGGCAGCTAAGGTCAGAGAATCTTCCTTCTAATTCTTCTCTCTAGGAATGAAGGAAATGTTAAATGCTAGAAAGAAATTATCGATCAGATCCCATACCTCGTTTCTGTATTGATTTAGCCTTTGTTGTTTAAATTGATAGATGTTCCTCACTTGATTGATGATCAACTCAGAATCACCAAAAAATGCTAGACAATCAATGGCCATGTCTTTGGTAGCCCTCAATCCCAACACCAGAGCTTCATATTCAGTTATATTATTAGTAGTTTCAAACTCCAACCTATAAGAGAGTGTGATTACCTCTTCTGAAGGGGAAATAATGAATATACCTGCACTTGATCCTTCCTTAGATGAAGATCCATTGAAATACATTTTCCATACATTTTTTTGTTGACCTGTCAGTGGCTGACCTTTGTGTTGGCTAACTAATATTTTAGGTTCATCATCATTTAAATGAAAAAATATGAACCAACATCATCCCCAAAAACAAAATGGGGGGATTCCTTGGGTTCTGATGGTCACTAACAATGTAGGATAACCTTACATCTCTGCATACTCTCGTATGTTCTCCTCCAAACACATGGATGGTGGCATAATTGAGGTCCATTTGTAATGATCCTCCAACCTTCTTAGCCCAAGTTCTGGATAAGATCATACCAAACTTTTGGGGAATGTCAGCCACAATAATGTGTTGGGTTACTAAGAGGGGGGGGGGGTGGATCAGTAATACCATAATTATAATTATTTTTCTTCAAATGTTATATCAATGTAGAATTATTATCCAATAATGAGCAGTAAGAAATAAACAATCACACACATACACAGTACACCGGTGTTTTACATGGAAACCCAAATCGGGAGAAAACCACAGAATGCTAACCACAGAATGCTTTTTCTTATATGT
>JASDQU010245648.1:722-11585 GCA_032191745.1 Picea mariana | reverse complement strand
ATTCCTTTCTTCTGACCTAGTTGTTAGATGTAAAGCGAGATGATGATATTACTTGCTTTTGACCTAGTTGTTAGACGTAAAGCAAGATGTGACTAACACTGAGCTACCAACTTAACCGCTGTGACATTGAGCTAGGGTAGTACTGTGATGTGCTAGCCTAGTGTTGTGATGAGGTATCATTTTAATGATACATATTTGATGCAGATGATGATAGAATTCTTTCGAGAATGATGATGCTACTGATGAAGAAAACTTCCGATGACTCGTAAATGTGCTAGCCAATGTTTCGAGATGATATTGACGATACTATCCTCCAAGATGCCACTGATGATGCAGACCTCTCTCGCTTGATGTTGATGAAGAATACCCTTCTTGTTAAGGGGGAGTGTTGAAATAATGTAACTGCGAAGAGCATTCTTATTATTATTGGATTAAATCCCCATTGCGGATTAATAATGTCATTATTATTATTATTGTTATTGGATTAATCCCCATTGTGGATTAATCATGTCGATAATTGTATAAGGACCAAATCCCTTTTTGCGGATTTGTCATCGAACAATTATAAAGGGCAGAATAAGAAGTCGGACCCAACAGTTATTATGGAAGATCTTGAATTAATTAAAGGTGGGTTTACCCACCCAGAGTGAGAGGTCAGCCCTGCCAGTTGTAACCTTTCACACGTGCCAGTCTTGTATAAATAAGAGGCTAGCGCCTCACTTCAAACACACAACTCACTTGCTCATTCTCTTATGAGGCAAGATGCAATTACCAGTTGGATAGAGGGAGAAGAGTGGCGCATCTCTTGGAGAGGACTATCTGTATTGGTTTGAGTTATCTCTTGAACATTGTTTAAGCTATTTATGATAAGGAAGTTTTGCTGGAGGGTTTCCCAGGATAAATGTTGTGTCTCTTGTGAATGTGTATTTCTCAGTGATCTTGTTCTTATGTTGCTCTTATCTATTGAAATGCAAAGAACTGTAATAATGGCATAAACATTAACATAAACTTCTAGCAGATGTATAGTTCTAAAGACATGCAAACTCTGATATCTATGTGGCCTAGTTTCCTATTTTTGGTAGGCCACTAAAAACAATGATTGTAACACTTTTTTGTATATTACTAATGTGAATAGAACTTTCTTACAAAAAAAATATATCAATTGGTAACATTGCAAAATCAGGTTAAACATAGTGGAAATCAGTAAGCAATTTTTCTATGGAAGAGGATTTTTAACACTCCTCTTTCAATTCAAAGAAGACAAGGATTCACTATTCTGTGGCAGGCGGTATTTTCTGGGAGCAAGAGGAATTTGTTTGAACAAATGGACACCCAAATTCATCCCTAAAAATAATGTGCCCTCAGTCGGTTCGGTGTGGGTTCGACTTCCACATCTTCCTCTTCACTATTGAAGTGATGACAACCTTTGGTGTATTGGAAATTATATTGGTTGGCATGTCGATTGAGCAAGACCTAAAGAGAACATATTCCCCTGTGCAAGGATTTGTGTCGAGGTGGATCTTGAGAAATGGATTCCTAAACCAATTGTTATCACCTTGAATAACTAGAAACATGTGCAACAATTGTATTACGAACAACTACCCTTCAAATACAAGATCTACTAGGAATACAAGCACTTTGCGAGGAATTGTAAAAAAGTGAGCTTAACCCCAATTAGCCCTAAGAAAGGGGATCAACGGAAAGTGGTATATCACAATTTTTTTCATGGTGAGAAAAAGGTTTTGTCCTCATCATCAAGCCCCTCAAATGCAGATCCAAAATCACCCTCCAAAGCCACCGAAAACATTAGGAAAATCATGTCTTATGCTACTCACAACAACCTTGAATCCTCGTCTCAGTTGTTGGACTCTAAGGTGGAGGTAATTCCAACCCCTAGAATCATCGAGGTTGCCCAAAAGGATCCACCTTCATTCCAAGAGGCCCTTCGGCCTCATGTGAAGAACTCAACAAGCTTGAAGAAAACACTAGTAAATTTGCGTCATTTTCTGACGACCCTTTCAACGTAATTCCGACGTGATGTTGTCAGGATCACAACAAACATTGGCCCCTCCAAACATCATTTATGGTACCATCTCACTTCCGATAAATACACTTGTGTCGTACTTCCGACGTTTCTTATGGACACGTGTCATTTAAGGCTCTATTTTACAGTGACGCAAATTTTCATCTCACTTCCGACGTATATTTTCATTGTGCACTAATATCTTCCAATTATGGACTGTTTTCACATGTACAAGGGTTTAAACTTTTATGTTGAATACTATTTGAGTATTGTTGGTACAATCTGGATCCTATTACACTCTAAACTTATGAAGCCTAAATTCTTAATTTTATATTTTTGGACAGATATGTTAGACAACATTCAAATGAATTAAATCAACATTTAATTAGAGTCATTGCTTCATATTTAAATTATGTCTAGTCATATGATTTTAGAGTTGAGGTCAGTTTGATACTTATGGTCAACAAACATTTAAGAATAAATCAATGTATTCTAAAGTGATTTAATTCAAGCCGACATTAATTCATGTGTAGAATGATATTATTTTTCTCATACTTTAAAGAAAATTTTGGAAATCATTTTTCGTGTTGGAGAGTGTATTAAATCTTGGACTGAATTCAAACTTGATATATTGACTTATTGTTTTGTACCATAAATTAAAGGGATAACATGTACATTTGAATTTTTGGAAATTTGTGGTGCAAACACAAGGTTCAAATAACCACACTTGTCACAAGGTAACACTTCTCTCACAAATTGATGTTCACGGTAAATGATTCCAACATTTCAACATTGGCCACCCTGCACAAATGCTTATTTCCTAATGCTTCTTGATACACATCTTACATAATTTGGAATAATCCCTTCAAAGTAAATATGCCAGAATTGCAACTTATAAGAATTTTCACATTCACTCCCTTTTCCAACATTAATAATTGTTTCTTATGGATGGTAGCATACATGGTTAACTGTTGGAAAGTAATATTTTGTGGCATGTGTAATTTGAAAAAATACGTTGTCTCTGAATTCAACGCATTATAAATTTGACATCCTCAATGTAAATTGGCTTCTTGGGTTAATTGTATCAAATCATTCTAGGCTAATCCGCACTCCCATATTATTACTTAATGATTTGGCTTAGATTGACCCTTAGGTTTTCCCCCCTAGGATAGGGTAGTTTTTACTTAGCCTGAAGTGTGTGGAAAGGATACCAAGGTGACAACAAGTAGCTTGTGTGTAGTGCCTCTAGGATTCTTCACCAAGGTTAAGACTTATCCTCCCGGGGTATAGTTTAAATGGGGTATAGTATCAATGATAACATGACCCTCTCTTCTATGCCATGAGCACATGTGTGGTGTTTGTTGGAGAAATTTTGGGAATTTTGTTGGATCGATCTCCATGAGGAGGATATCTTCTATGATTTGACCTCATCCATTGCACCATTTTGAGGAGGGAATCCACTCTTTTGGACCATCTATTTGATGGATATTGTACATGTGGCATTGGTCCACCATAAAGTATTATTTTGTTGGAATATAATGTCTAAGGTTCCTCTCCGCTCTTAATTTGGGTAATTCTAGTGCATGCCAATTTGTACTACTGCTTTGCAAGAACTTCTTTGGGTTAGCTATTGGTATTTGTACATTGTGAAGATTTAATCATTTGGGAGAATATTTTATCTTTATGTTTACATGATCAAAGCAATCGTGTTTTATCAAGTCCAAAGGTCACATATACAACATATCAGTAGAGTGTCCTTGGTAGTTTGTGGATGTGCTTAAATTGGTGACAATAGCTCATGCTAGTATTGTTCATTTTGTGAATTGGGAGATGGACTAGTTTTCTGGTACCACTGATATATCCTATTAATCTTCTCCTTTGATTGCAACGCACAACTTTTTGAAGATAATTAAGTGCCAAAGTAGGGCTTAATCTAGATTGATGGTTTTTGGGTCACCTACTATGATACAATGTTCAACATCAAGAAATTTAAATTTAAAGCCTCTTTAAAGGCCACTTTTTCCATCAATAGATTATTTTTATTGAATTATAGTTGATACAATGGCCATTTCTATAGTTTGGGGATGAAGAGAAAGACACCTCTTTGAATTGCACCGAGTGATCAACTTGTTGCAACCATGAGCCTCTATGGTTTATGCACTCATAATGCTATTCTCTGGACGACTATTGCAAAACATAATTTTCTTGAGTTTGGATAAGGAAAATTGGCTTTGTGTGATCAACGACTAATCGTGTGATGTCTGGCTACTAGTGTGATGAAGGTGTTTTGGTGTAAGCTTAAACCACACCATGTTTGGATGGTGTTGGTGTATATTATCGCGCAATTTGTACTTTCCAAAAGCCAAAGGAAAGTGAATACTAAATTGGCGTAACAAGGAGGATATCCTATCATTGTCACCTTAACAAGACACCTCTTTCTATTTAGGAGTGGTACCCCAGGGGAGATGTCCCCAGTGACCTAGGGGTTTGAGAAGGCTAAGGAAAAAGTATCAAGAAAGTCCCAGCCCTCTCATAGGTCACTCTAATCAAAATTTCCAAGGGTTTTAAAGAGATGAAGCAAAGTAATATTTAAGTGTACCTGCCCAGAACAAGACAACAAGAAAATAGTTTATTTGCAAGTACCATATGATGTTAGTGCTTCATAAAACCATAGACTTGTGATAAAATGAACAAGTTGATATAAAAGTTGAAGCAATAAAAGTATTTATAACAACAATATGTATTTAGAAATAGCTTCACAATTATGCCTCAATAAAGCTTCAAAAATCACAAGAAATGATAACAGAAACTTGTCAAAGTGATAGTAATTGTCAAAAGCAATGATGCCAATGTATAATCAGCTTTAAAACTTTCTTTTACGATGAATTTTTTGTTGTTATAGATGGTTGTAGCAATATTTTGCAACATCAACAAATTAGTTAATAGGTTAGTCTAATCTAAAGTTAGAAATAGTTAGTAAAAGTGTCAAGGTAGATGGCTTAAGAGTTGTTTTAGTTGATCAATCACTTGCAAGGTATGAACTAGTGCCTTTTAAGGTAAATGGAGTGAAAGTTGCAACGACAATTCTTAGAGGGAAACAAAAAATGATAATATATGAACTAAAGAAAAGGGAAGATGATTGAGGTGTTAGTAACCTAAGGCCTAAACATCTAAAACCCTCGAAGGAAAGAATGCTAGAAAGTAGGTAACCCTAGGCCCTAATGATTTCCTTCTTCTTTAGATCAAACTTGAAATAAATGTATGAAGCTTAATGAAGCAATGATACTAGAGTTCTACAAAGGTAGGTCTCTAGTATATCCTTCAAGGGAGGTGTTCTCTAGCAAAATCAAGTAGGTGAAAAGTTATAAATAAAAGGACAATAACATGTGCTTTTCTCCTAGGGTTTCACACTAGCAATTTCATAATCTTAGAAATGAACAAGTAAATGCACCATAACCATTCAAAATAAATAAGGATTTCATATTTCTACTTACTTCATCAAGAATAATCTAGCCACAAACCCTAGTTGAATGAAAATGAAAAAATACACCAAAAGAAGCCTCCTCCAAGAGTTGTGCACCACTTAATTTCAACCAATAATCCTTAAAAGAGGCCGAATTTCAGATCTCACACTTGTGTGAGTCAAAGATGATGATAAAAATGAGAGTCTTAACACTCTATTTATACAATACAGGTGACCTTTAATCACATTTTAGGTCAAAAAACACTGACATGGCCAGTTTACATAAAAAAATCCAGTTTTACATAAAATTGAAAATAAAAACCCTAATTTTGCCTTTTAGGGATGATGTCATGCCCCTCCTGGGGTGATGTTATGCCCCTTCTTGGAACGCTAGGCCTCTAAAGTGAAATGTTAGGCTTCAAAAGGCCTCAAAAGCTGCCACAGATGCCAACCCAGTCGTCCTCATGCCAAAACCCTAACTTGATGATGCCAAGGTTTAAAATGATGACGTCAGGGGCCTTCAAGGGCCAACGTTATGGTGGGAGGGAAAGACCCCCCTAGGTCTAGGCCCACCAAAGTGCCTGTGGTGGAACATCCTCCTTTTTCTCTGGTGCAAGCCTCTAGTATCCCTTTTCCCTTGGCTGGGGTCACAACATCCATCTAGTGGGATTTTAGCCCCATGGAGGTCCGGACTAATAATCTCCCCATATGTACTTGTCCATCGGGCATGGTCCTGCAAAAACAACAAGTACGCCCTACATGGGATCATAAGTCATAGGGATCATAAAAATTTCAATCACATCTAATAATAAAGTTACCCAAACATGTGCATCAAACCCCCCTTTACCCAAGCAAATGCTCAAAGATGTTATGCTACTTAACAAACCAGGTTTGGAGAGGGTCTTAGGATGTCCTATTGGTCTAATCCTCCTCATGTGTGGGGTGTTTCCCAGGTGAAGAAAAATATAGGTCATGTAAATGTATGAGATGGTGTATGGGATGTTTGGGCAAGGGGTGCAGTGATGACAGGTAAATGCAGGTCTTACATGTGGGTGCCTCTGTAGAAGGTGAGTTGCACCTTGTCATGGATGTCATTGTTTCCTAACCCATTCAATGCATTTTACTCTTTGTCTTATTTCTTTTTCTTTTCAAGAGAATAGTTGGAGGACACTGCCCTGGCGTGGTGACTAGTGGTGACAACATTACCCACAAGCATTTCATGGAAATGAGAAGGTTGGCTCGTGATGAGACCCCCTTTCTTTTAGATCTTCCACCAAGAGCCACTACCATGGTTTGGTGACCAGATGAATAGTAGTGTCATAACGCTACATCCCATGGACCTAATAGGTCGGCTCATAGTGAGACCTCCTATTCACCAACTAGGCCTTGAGTTTTACTTTATTTTTCGGGTCTCCTTTTCTTGATGAGAAGCCCTTGATCAGAATCTGGACCAGGGGTCAAATTTTAGCCCAAAAATAAAAGTGTTCAGAATCACTTCAAAATGAAAAGGAGCGTAGGCCTTGTCGTCACAAACCCAACACACTTTGAACGGGGTCAAACAGACGTCAGGTGAGTGAGATATCGCATTTTGTTCGATTTTCCAAACGGGCAAAACAATTATGGACTGTACAGTTCATACAGTCTGTACATGCTGACGTGGTAGGGCCATACAGTCTGATGTGGCATGATGATGACGTGGCAAGTGCTGATTGGAAAACCGAGTGACAGATGTGGGTGAATCATTTTTTGGCACATGGCATTTTATTGGCCAATAGTGTGGTGCCACGTGGCACCCTGTTTTGGTATGTTAAAATTTTTGTGGAGTCCATGGGGGTCGAACCCTGAACCTCCAACCATTTGCAAAGTATTGGAAAAGGTTGGGCTGCCAACATGCCATGATTTCATTCTTATTTTATATACGTTTTGATATATATTTGAATTTGCATTATGGTATGTTTGGCGTGGGGGTCCGGGCTGGGGCCTGATTTCATGCACGTTCCCACACGACCACGCCACAAAATTTTGCACCAGTTCAAACTACATTTAAACAGTTAACACCACATTCCCAACATGTGGCACAACCACATCTATTCTAGAAATGAAAGCCCATTTTTAGCACTGGGACGTGGCCACATGACCCCCCATGTGCCCAACACCTCGACATTTTGGGGGCTAGGTTCCCTAACTATTCTACAATTTCATGCATTTTGCAGGAATGTGCGTGTGTGCTGGGTTTAGGCATGGGAAACGCCCAGAAGCAAGGTTACTCATACATGAGGTGCGATTTGGCAAACCAGAGACAACAATTTGAAGGAGGAAAATGGAAGGAGGCCTAACTTCTTCATCTTTTGGCCAAATGAGATACCGAAAAAGCCCATCTAGGGGTTTTTGGATGTTTTGAATCCATTGGAACAATTTTCAAATCCATTTGGATACTTATTTTGCACGTTTTCCTACCTTGAAGTTTCAGGAGCTCCAGGGAACTTAGGGCCACCATTGATGAAGGTCATGCTCAGATGATCCCAAGTCTATTTTCTATGACTGAATAGACATTTTTGACTAATTGTTATGCTCTGAACACATTGGTACAAGTTTCATAGGAATTTGAGGACTTTCACAGGTGTTTTTTCCACAAGGAAGCTCAGGGAAGCTCAAGGCCACATGTAGAAGAGGTCATGCCTAGATGAGCCATGGTCCATTTTCGGAGTTCTATTAGTCATATTTGGGGTTTTTATGTATTTTGAACCCAATGGTACAATCAGTAAATCCATTGGAGTTGAGAAGAATCTTGTAAAATAATATTTGAATAACTAATCCCAGAGACCCTATTCCATTGATGGAGGCTCAAGGAGATGTAGCCTAGTTGGGGGTGAACTCCTTTATCATATTGTTATTGTTGTGAGTTTGCTGGTTATATTTGTTGCACTTATGTTGCTATTGTATTTTCCTTAAACAACATATTTAACCATTCAAAAGTCCTCACACATAAACACCTAGAAGATGCATAAAATTGGCACATAATTTATCTTGCATAACTAAGACATTGAGCAAGGTCCTGGAGTTTATTTTAATGGAGTAGAGGGTTCTTGCATAGAAAAACAAGTCAGCCCCCTATTTTCAGAACAGGTGGTATCAGAGCATAGTTTTTTCTCATGTGATTGCCATTGATAGCTAGAGATTTAGCTGTTGTTATTATTGTGCAAGTTTTGTGTTGAAGTTTGATATCTTGCAAAGTTGGAGGAAGATTCAAACAGTAAGAGTTCTCATACATCTACATTATCCAAGTTCTTTGACAAAGAGATGTTGGAGGAGTTTCTAACCATGAGAGATGTGGTGCAAGAGATGTGGGAAGATAGAAAGGAGAGAATTGTCCTTCAAGAGAAGTTGATGGCCATGAAGGAGAAGAAGCACTAGCTTCTTGAAAAGTTGCATGAGATGGAGACTCAGCTCCATGAGGCAAAAGAAACCCTTACCAAGTACATGCATGAGCATGAGGTATGTAATGCTAGTTTTTCTTCAAATTCCTCTCAATTTGAATGCTTTGGTGTTTTTGAAAATCACACGAGAGGAATAGGGTCCAAGTTATTATTAACAATAAGCTATGAAGATAGAGGGTTAGGCAAGCATGCACAAGGCATTGTTGAGCCTATTGTTGTTGAGGAGAGGCCCAAGTATAAGGGTATTGGATATGAACAAAAAGATGGAGCATATTCCCAAATTGAGGAGACAAGGGAAAAAGTTCCAAGGACAACTTTTGTTGCAAGTTCAATCCCTCAATCATGCAAAGTATGTGTTCAATATGAATGAAAATGTGTGAAAAAAGAGAGTTGTGATAGCCATGAGGACAATAAATTTTTTGTTGGTCTTCGAAGGAGAGTTGGTAACTCTTCAAATTCACCTCCTCAAGAAGGCGATAAAGGTGAATGTTCAAGAACTTTTGTTGCAAGTTCAATCCCTCAAGCATGCAAAGTATGTGTTCAAGATGAATGAAAATGTGTGAAATAAAAGAGTTGTGACAGCCATGAGGACAAGAACACTGTTGTTGGTCTTCAAAAGAGAGTTAGTAAATCTTCAAATTCACCTCCTCAAGAAGGTGATAAAGGTGAATGTTCAAGGTATATTTATGCCTATCATTCAATTTCTTTTGATTATGTTAAGCATGGTAAATTTTTATGTAAAAATGGAAGAAAAAGTCCATGTACATATTGTGGTTTAGATAACCATCATGTTTCAAGATGTTGGAAAAGATTGACCACATTCAGGAAACTTTCCAAGCAAAGGAAACTTGAAAGGAAGATGTAAAAGATTTGCACTCATTGCGAGAAGAGGGGTCATCTCATTGACCAATGTTAGACATTGCATCCAACCACTCATACACAACATGAGAAGCATATGGATAAAGAGACTGGAAAGAATGGAAGAGGAGATTACATCATTGATGTGAGTCAATATGATTCACAAGAAGAGGATTTTCAGCAGGAAAAGTCACCATTGAGTTGGCTTGGTAAGAAATGGTTATATTTCTTGAACAAGTAAGGCTTGCGTTTTTCTGTTGTAGATGCACATTTCAGCCTTATGTATTCATTTCTGTTAAAAGTATGACAAGTTGTAGCAACTTATCATAACTTGTATAATGCAAGTTTGCATGTGAATGCAATTCCATTGAAGACATTCTTTTTGTTGCACAACTTCGCCAGGAGGATGTAAAAGATGGGTATGATACTCACTTATTGTAGCCACATATCTTTTTCAATTCATCTTTTATGTACCCGCATGTTTTTGGGTTTATGTACTTATGTTTGTACTCAAAGTAGAGTTGAAGAGCTATGCACATGCATGTGATTTTGTATGTGTAAAAGGTGAACTTTGTGATAGTTTCACTATGACTGACTCATGAATGTAGCATGGTTGTATATCATGAATGTCGACTTGTCTTTTTGGGAATGCTGATATATTTCAAATGAGTCTCGACTTGTGCCGATGCTGTCTTGATGACTATATTGTGTTGATCATGTTTGTCAACTTATATTTAGTCGATGGTGTGTGTTGGCTTGTAAGTCAATATTGAGTGCACAAAGATACAGAAAAATGCCATGTACTTTGATGAAGTACAAGATGCGACCGTTTTCTTGTAGAGAAAAAATATTTTGTTGGCATCATTTTCAGTCTTTTATTAAATTTGTTTTCAAATGGTTTTTCTTGGTTTGTGACAAGATGTCGCAGGAAATTTTTTTGCAACCATTGTAGAGCGGATTGTGTTGACACCAAAGAGTTCACAAGAGGGACTTGATTCTTAGTGGGAAGTTTTTCAGTCTTCCAAGCACAAAGAGAACAGTGGGTCAGCAACAACCAGAGAACAGTGGTTGAGGGACATAGC
>JASDQU010245647.1:0-16752 GCA_032191745.1 Picea mariana | reverse complement strand
TTTCTAGGTATGAATTTCAATATGATTTTTTTCTTTGTAAGTTTGCTTGAATTAATATGATGGATTCGGTTTTTCTTCCAAATTAGCTCTGTTCGTTTTAATTCAAAATGATTTTGTTTCTCTCAATTGACCAAATCAATTTCATTATGAATCATGAGTGGGAAATTTGTTTGCTAAACTCAGACATACCTACGATTTAGTTAATATGATTCTATTATTCTCATATTAGTAGAAGTGAATGATTGGTTTTGATTTTGGTTTGGTTCGCTTTAGAATAATTTTGTTGTTTTGAATTGAAGTAGTCGATTGGGTTTTGCTTTCAAATTTGCTCTGTTCGTTTTAATACATTTGAAATGATTTTGTTTTCTGTACAGTAGATTCATTTTACTAAACTCAAATGTATTTATGATTTGGTTATGCGATTCTACTGTGCCCAGCTTAGCAATTGATTGGTTTTAGATTCAGTTTGGTTTGTTTTTGAATCAATTCCGCTCGTCTGATTTAGGATAGTCGATTTGGTTTGATTTCGATTAGTGTCGTTTGTTCCTAATAAACTCAAAACAACCTTGTTGACTTCGATTTTCCAGGAACGACTCTATTTTGTATTGAATTAATATTCTTGTTTGGATTCTAGTCACATTCGACCTGTGAAAAAGATCTATTTACCAAAATCGTGGAGCTGTTTTGATTCATAACGATTGTATTGACCCCAAATTGTTTCAATTCATCCCTGTTTGATTTGATTTACAAATGATTGTTGTGTGCCACAATTAGTATGATCGTTTGCATATGTTTAATATAGTTCTATTAATTTGAAAAACGATCTTGTTGATTTCGTTTGGATTCGACAATGATTTTGTTGATGGCTGAAGCAACTATTTGTGTTGATTGGAATTTATTCGTGAAAATAAATTCATTGCTGTCGAATTATCTAATGTGATTTTGTTTACCCCAAATTGGTGATAACAAATTGAACAGAGTGCATGCATCTCTGCTACCATTCGGTTGACCACGTTTTACTTTGTTTCAATTTGCATACAAGTGTCGATTTGAATGATTCTTTTGGTTTCTAATTAGCAATCAAATATTATTCAATAGTTTGAATATATTCTTTAAGATTTGAATTGGTTTTTGGAATGATTATGTGTTCAATTTAGACCAGCTACAGAATCGCAAGATTCTGTAGCTAGTCTTAAAAATTAGATTTTTGTAAATTATATCAATAAAATATCTTTTAAACTTGTCTATTTTTGCCTTCTTTCAGGTGCATATGAATTACAATGATCAAATGGGCATCCTATGGCAATTTAGGAGATACTTTGGATATTGTTTTGTCTTAGGTTGAGTCAGAAATAGAGATTTGGGATATTATCCTCAGATTTTTGTAAACTGTTTTGATAATTCCCACAGGGATGTTTTACCCTGTGGGAGGTATTTAAATACTTGTCATTTTTGTAATAAACCCATCATCATCACTGTGGAGAGAACTAGACTATGGATTTATGATTCAAACTGAGACGAAAGTTGATGTCTTGTAACAGCTTTCGCTTTCAATATATCAAACTTTTGTTTCAAGTTTTGCATATCAGTTTGCAATAAATTATCGACTACTTTAGCTATCATAATTCATTGCATGTTGATGTGATTTGATTTATATGTTGTCCATATCTGATATCTCTTATTTAAAAATATAGCAATCACTTTAATTCAATTTGATGAATACAGATTTATCTTTTTCATTAGTTGAATTGTTTTGCACAAATTATTGCATACAGATTTATCTAATTGTGATGGTTTGTAAATCATAAATTGTTGTTATTTTTATGTCTTGTTTGTCCTGTCATTTATATTTGAAGAGCACAACAGCTTCTTGTTTACGAGAAGCTCGTGGATAATCCGGTGCGGGTTTCCTCTCTCCGAACAACTATATCAACTATTGCATACAGGACAAACCTGAAGCATTACTTCAGGTCAATTTTTGTTATTTAATAGTTAGCTTATTAGTGTTATTTAAGTAGTTTAGAGAAATATAATTTTTAGATTCATAGTTAGAGTTATTATTACTTAGCTTAGATAGTTTTTATTCTACTTCCTTTTTCATAAAATTATAAAAATAAAAAATAATAGTTTCGCTGTCTAGGGACAGATTACAAATGATTTTTGCAGGTTTTAATTTAAATCTGTAATTTGTAAATATTGTACATTTGTAATTAAAGTCGATTTTGTTGATAATTAAACATTTACTTTTATAGAATTATAGTTGTGTGATTTAGGTAATAGATTGTATAGATGTAGTTTAGATTTTTTTATTAGTTTGTTTTAATTGTCATTTTTATTTAGAGTAGTTTTCTTTTGTTTTTCTAGGACTTAGATCGGCTAACGGAGCCGCTAAACCCGTCAGGGTGGGTCATCCCAAATGGCTTGGGTTATTTAGACAACCCCGGACCGGATCCACTCTTCCAGTTGGCGAGCGTTCAATTTTGCCCATCAACAGGGCCATTGTTCTAGCTTGATGACCAAAGGTCACAACGTTATCCACAAAAATTTCACGGAAATGAGAACTTTGGCTCGTGATGAGACCCCCTTTATTTTGGCTATTCCACCAAGAGCCACTTCCCTAGTTTGGTGACTATATAGGTGGTAGTGTCATACCACTAAATTCCCATGGTCATAATAGATCGGCTCGTGATGAGGCCTCCTATCCATCAACTAGTACCTTGAATGTTTATGTTTATCTTGTGGGTCCCCTTTTCTCACTTAGAATATTTTCACTGTCTTCTTGGGGATCCCTAGGAGAATCATCTCAAAGGTTTCAAAATTGGATTTTAACTTTTTCCAGCTACTTTTACCCTTTGTTCCTTTAGCACCTTCTTCCCACAAGGTAAGGTACAAATTTTCCTAGTGTATCTAATCCCAATGCCCAAACAAGGATAGGGGAGATGAAAGGAGTAAAGATGGAAAGTGGTAAGTATGGAGGGAATGGACGATGAATTTTCACAGATCCACCCAGTAGCAACTCATCCTAAAGGGAAATCAACTTAACAGGGAAACATGTCACCCTTCCAGGTATGAACAAGCCAACGAGCATAATTTCCAAGTAAACGTCATGAAATGAAGAAGGATTCAATACAACATGTTCAAGTGCTTCAAAAATCAAAGTCATACATACCATGATACCTAGACTCATTACCTCATGGATCAAGACTCACTACTACTTCAGGACCAGGCTGGTGTGATGGGTACTTGTGATGGTGATCAGTGCAATTCACTGAAGAAAAGAGGGGCCTTCTGGGGCCATTCTGAAGTTGTCTGGCTCTCAGTACTCCATGTCTAGGACCCACGGGCCTTGAGACATGATCTCCTTAGTTATCCCTAGGCTAGGGGATAACATATGGCTCCAACTCGGGGACATGTGCTCACCATAGAGTGCATGAGAACCTCAAAATATTTGGTATGACCTGTGCCTACTAAATCTCAACAAAATATATCAGTAATCCCTAGGGTGGTGATATCACCCCTCGTCCATATATGATAAAATAAACAAATAAAAACATCTCTAGTCTAGCACATGATTATGAGCATACATATATACATAATGAATCAAGACCATATGAAAATGAAACTACAACTATACTAACATGATATGCAAAGGTATGTATGATGGATGCAACTACCTATCCTAACTTACATGTACTTACCTTTGAAATGCTAGGTATAAGCATACCACCAGTACAACCACGCTAGAAATGTATCATAACACATGACTCTGTGGTTCATAATAAATCAAATCAATGACAAGTTAAGAAACAAATAAACATGAGTTAGAGCATGCATTATATCATAGGAAATTGTAAATTCTAGATCATGGAGGCAGGAGGGAGGGACAAAATCATGCCAAGTCACGCTTCCAAAAAAGTGATCAATCCATCTCAGAAAAGGATCGTGAGAGATCAAGGACTCAAAGGGATGGATCAAAGAGTTTGAGGGTTGACTACCTTGGACATCATCACTCTTTGAGGTCTGAGAAGGGATTAACAAGAAATTAGAGGGTAACTGACAACTTCTCAGGGGAAAGATGAAAGATTGACATAGTAAACTTCTTAAGGAATTCAACCTCCCCTTGCATTCTAATGAAAAAATTTTCCCTAAAGAAAAATTGTAACAATATACATGTTCCCCAACTGCATCCTTAGTGACATAACGAGGTAAATAAATTAGAGGGATCTGGAAAACCTTGTCACAAATATCCTTCTTCAGGAAAGCAACATCCTCTTTATCAAAATTTGAGCACAACGTTGGTTGATAATATTTTTCATAGAATAAATCCAAGTGCTCAAAGGAATACTCATCAAAATCCTCAAGGTATGAATGAAAATAATCAGGAGAACATTGCACTGGGTCATCCTTGGTGCTTGGAAAACTTTTGTAATTATATCATCAACTTGTTTCCAAATGTCAAAATTATTAGGAACATCATATGATTGTTGTAAAGGCAACATTCAAAGATATCATTCAATGTCATAAATGGGATCTCCATCATACCCAATCACTTCCCATTTACGTTTCCAAATGTGTATGAACTCATCAATATTATCAACCTTGTCATTACCTTTATCATAACATGAAGGGATTAAAACATCCAAGGGCTCCTCTAGCCATTCTTCACTTTCCAAATCACAAAGTAAAGCATATTCAAAATCTTGGAAAGGAAAATAACTTATTGTATTCACTTCTTCTTGTGTAGGAGCATCTAAGACTTGGATGACTTCATTAAATGAAAGAGCAAGTATTAGTGATTCGTATTCATTACTTACCCCTACATATTTAACTTCATAATACAGAGGGTCTAGCTTGTCCAAGGATTCTATTCCTTCTTCACATTTTGAATCATAGAATAGGGTATCATCAAAAACCTGAAAAGGAAAGCGACTAACCTAATCCTTTTATTTTTTTGTAGGAGGAATATGATCTCAAATGGCTTAATTAGAGGGAAGAGGATACATTAATACTTCATCATCATGTTTGATATCTTCAAGCTCTCGCTCTTCAACTAGGTCTTCATTATCCTTGGTAGAAACATGAGTAAATTCTTGCTCTTCCTCACGGGATTGGAAACCTTCATTAGGATCCATCTCCTCAAACTCTTGTTGGCCGATGACTTGTTCCCTTATTTCCTAGAATTTACTAACAAATATCTCAAGGGAAACTAATATCTCCAGACTAAGATTATCTGGGGTATCGTTGGGGTCATCAATTTTGATTTCTGGAGTAAAGAGGTGTTCTCCCTTGAACAAGGAGATATTTTCATCGATTTGTATAGTCATGTGATAATCTTCTTGGGTTTTTCTTGGCCCTTTTTTACTGAGGAGAAACCCTAATTGAACTAAGAGTACATTGATATAGAGGTAAATGAGATACTTGTCTTCAAGACGATGGCTTCTAGGAATTTGTTGTAGAAAATTCTCAAACCTGGTATGGAATTCCTTGACAGTCTCATTCTTAGTTTGTTTCATATAATCAAGTATTTTTATTATCATGTGGATATATTCTAATTTAATACCCCATTTCTCGAGAAAGGTTTCTTCTAACTGGTCCATAGATGTGATGCTAGAATCAAAGAGATCATCATACCATTTTCTAGCATTGCCATGAAGAGTGGTAGAGAAAATCTTCATTTCCAAATCTTCAACATCATCACTGATAGGGTGGAGTTCAAATAAAGCCCAAAAATTACCCATGTGATCTTCAACCCTAACCCCATCATTACTAGTAAATCTAGAGATCCAATTTTCATACATCAGAGGAATTTGTCGAGGGTAACCTGAGATTTCACTCATATCCAATGGTTTAAAATTACCTAGGTCCCATTGAGAAGACATGGTTGGATTTATCATTAGTGGATTCACCAGATAATACTTCTATGGATTATCAAAGGTAAAAGTGGGAATCACCCTTAGTGGAGTCGCTAGGTAAGATTTGAAAATTGAAAGGATTTGAGAAAACGTCTTACCAAAAATCTATCGTTCGAGGAAAATTGACTCGATGTTCCCCAACAATGGTGCCAAAAATGTTATCGCACAATATATACTTGCCCAAGCCCAAAGGAAAGTAGGCCTAGATTGATGTAACACGAAGGTAACCCTATCATTGTCAGCCCAATAAGGTAGCTCTTTATTTTTAGGAGGAGGAAAACCTTTATCTAAGGGACACATCCCAGGACCTAGTTGGTTGATGAAAGAGGATAAGACAAGGTAATACCACCCCTCTCTATAGGTCACTCAAATGAACGAAGTCACTTGGAAAGGTTGTGTCAAGGGGTTAAGGGGAAATAAGATGAATAATACATGCCCTTTACCAAAGAAACAACAAACATTATATAATAACCAATGATATAAATGCTTTCAATCAGTGACTTCAATATAAAAGGTTTGCTACCAAACAAGTTTATGAATCTAGGATAGATGTGTAGCAATAGTAAAAAATCCAGAAATTGTAACTTGTAAGGAAAATGTAATCAAATATAAATACCTTGCAATGATAATACTTTTTCCACTTACAATTTCTATATTAATAGAAGCCAATAAATGACTTTAAAAGGAATTCAAAGTACTTATAACAACAACAAATAAATAGTTATGACAACAACAAAAAACTTCAAAAAAAGTACCTTACTAAGGAAATTTAGTGAGCACTTTTATCATTTATTGATTGTGTCTTTCCTAGAACAAATTTTGGGTGGATTATGAATCATCAAATGGGTTTAACAGGATGTCAAAAATGGTTGTAACAACAACAAAATAAGAGTGATAACAACCGCAAGAAACCTTCAGAAATGTACTATGTGAAGAGAAATTTAGGCACAATTTAACTCCAACTGATAATACTTTGCTTCATGCAAATTTATGGGTCAGTTTAGGTAACTTATAAGCTAAATGCGTTGCTATATAGTGGTTGTAGCAGTGTTAGCAACAACAACAAGTTAGTACCTTAAAACTAGGTTAGTAGGTTAGGTCAAGTTGGTAGAGATAGCAAGTGAAGTTGAGTGTAGTCTTGTCAAAGAATAGGATAAGAGGCCTAGTGCCTTCA
This sequence comes from Picea mariana, assembly GCA_032191745.1. Taxonomy (NCBI): domain Eukaryota; kingdom Viridiplantae; phylum Streptophyta; class Pinopsida; order Pinales; family Pinaceae; genus Picea; species Picea mariana. Next base: position 9,666 of record JASDQU010245647.1, on the reverse strand, counting down.
AGGGTAATGGAGTCAAAGTGGACAACTTGTTCTAAGGTTGCAAATCAATTTATGATAATGCACAAAATTCTAAGAGGAAAAATGCATAAGTGAAGTAGTAACTTAAGTCCTCCTATGCATTGACCTCAAGAGACACGATGCTAGGGTGTAGTAAATTATAGGCCCTAGCGCCTTGCTCTTCTTAGGCTTCTTATGCAATAAAACTTATGAAAATATAACTAAGTCAAAATCCTTAGAGTGATAGCAATTTAGGGCTCTAGGGTTTCACTAGTTACTAGATCAATTCAATGAAAATCTTGGCAAATAGAAAGAAAGGAAGTAGCAATTTAAGTTTCTTACTTCAAGCATTAAGTACACCATGCAATTTCATGATCTTGTATAAGAAAATAAAGCCATACAACAAACCATTAAATAGATGACAAAAAATGAAAATTTTATGTAGTTGCACCAAGAATAATCATGAGAATACCATGCAACATCACCATAAAACTTCCAAGATTGATCCAAGTTACAAAAACAATAGCCTTATACAAGAGTGCACCTCAAAATTTCAGCCAATAACCCTCACTAGGGCACAAATTTCATACCTATTGTCTTGTATGACAAGTTTTGGTGTGTAAAATGACATAACTTTGTGTTTATTTATACAAAACTTTTGACCTTTTGATTAATTTTAGGTCAAAATAAGGTCGACTTGGCCATTTTACAATAAAATTCAAATTTGACATAATTCAAAATTAATTTTCATCTATTGACACCTCAAAGGCTGAAGTCGTTCCCTTCTAGGGTGACATTGAGGTCCATAGGTGGAACGTTGAGCTAGAAATGTGGGATTCTTGGCCTCCAGAAGCCCCAAATGATGCCCACACATGCCACCAGGCTCATAAATGCCTCCATAATGAAAAAGTAGCTCTGGATGATGTCTAGGTTTATGATGGTGACATCCAGGGCCTTTAAGGGATAACATCCATGTGGAAGAGAAAGGTCCCCCTAGGTCTAGGTCTTCTAGGGTGCCTCCAAAGGCAGCATTCTTATTTTTCCCAGTGCAAGTCTTCAATGTCATCTTACCCTTGGATGGGGTTGCAACATCCATCTATGGGATTTAATCCCCCATGAAGGTCTGAGCTAATAATTCCCTCGTGTGTACCTATCCACCAGGAAAGGCCTTAAAACAACAACAAGTACACCCTCTAGGGGTTCATAATTCATAGGGATCATAGCATGTAAATCACATCCAATAATTAAATTACCCAAACATGTGCATCAAACCCCACTTAACCCCAAACAAATTCTCAAAGACGTTATGCAATTTGACAAGTTAGGTTTAGAGAGGGTATCAGTGCATCCTATTGGGATAACCTCTCTTAATTTTGGGGTGTTTCCCAGGTGGAGTCTAGTCCAAGTCATGTAATTTTATGGGGTGGCATGGGGTAAATATTTGGGGAGGGGGTGCATGTGATAACAGGGAAATGTAAAGTCTTACCTATGGGTGCCTTTGTGGAGGGTGAGCTTCACATTTTCATGAATCAAATTATTTCTTAGCCCATTCATTTCCTTTTACTCTTATCTTTATTTCTTTTGATATTTTTCTCTTATGCTTCAAGGAAATAGTTGAGGGCCACTGCCCTAGCTTGATGACCAGAGGTGACATCGTTATTCACAAAACTTTCACCGAAATGATAACTCTGGTTCATGATGAGACCCCATTTCTTTTGGCTATGCCACCAAGAGCCACTACCCTGGTTTGGTGACCAGATAGGTGGTAGTGTCATATCTCTACATGCCCATGGTCATAATAGGCTAACTCGTGATGATACCTCCTATCCATCAACTAGTACCTTGAATGTTTATGTTTATCTTGTGGGTCCCATTTTATCACTGAGAAGATTTTCACTTCTTTCTTGGGGATCCCTAGAAGAAGCATCTCAAAGGTTTCAAAATTGTAATTTAACTCTTGAGAGCTACTTTTACCCTTTGGGCCTTTATCCCCTTCTTCACACAAGTTAAGGTACAACCCTTCCTAGTGTAGCCAATCCCAATGCCCAAACAAGGATAGGGGAGATGAAAGGAGTAAAGATGGAAAGTGGTAAGTATGGAGGGAAATGATGATGAATTTTCAAAGATCCACCCAGTAGCAACCCATCCTAAAGGGAAATCAACTTACTAGGACACCATGTCACCCTTCCAAGTATGAATGAGGAAAAGAGCATAATTTCCAAGAAAATGTCATGAAATGAAGAAGGATTCAATACAAAATGTTCAAGTGCTTCAAAAATTAGAGTGATACATACCATGATTCTCTGACTCATTACCTCATGGAGCAAGACTCACCGCTACTTTAGGACCAGACTGGTGTGATGGATACTACTGGTGGTGATAAGTGGACTGCACTAAAGAAAAGAGGGGCCCTCTAGGGCCATGCTCAAGTCATCTAGATCTTGGTACTCTATATATAGGACCTATGGGCCTCAACACGTGAGCTCCTTAGTTATCCTAGGCTAGGGGATAACAAAGACCTCATGTAACTTTGCAAGGGTTTAAAAAGTGGGTAGTAGACTTTGTAGGTCCAATTAATCCACCAGCAAGAAGATCAGAGGCAAGATATATTATTACAACGACATAATACTTAACCATATGGGCCAAAGTAGTAGGAGTAAAATATTCCAGCGTAGAAACTAGAGCACACTTCTTATTTGAACAAGTTGTCAAAATATTTGGATGCCCTAGAGTTCTAAGGAGTGATCAGGGGACTCATTTTATTAACATTACTATCCTGGAAATTGTTGAAGAATTTGAGATACATCATCAAAAGAGAACTCCTTACCATCCCCAAGGTAATGGAACAATGGAAGCATTTAATGAGATATTGAATAATGCCTTAAATAATATTTGTAATGTGAATAGGGATGACTGTAATTTGAAGGTACCATTGGTACTATGGGTTATAGAACTACATGTAAGATGCTTACAAGGCAAACACCTTTCATATTGGTGTACGGACAGGAAACAGTTGTTCCCTTAGAGTATTTGATACCAATTCTACGCATTGCAGTTATTACAAACATGACAGAAAGAGGCGCAACACAAGAAAGATTGGATCACCTTATGGAATTAGAAGAAGAAAGGATCATATATGGTTTCCATAAAGAAGTATAGAAAGTAAAGGACAAATCTTGGCATGATAGACATATCAAGAAGAACAAATTTAAGGAAGGATATCTGGTTCTCCTTTATGATAGTAAATACTTGCAGGACACAGGAAAACTCAGAATGCATTGGCTAGGCCATATGAGATAAAGTCTGTCACAGATGGAGGTGTTGTGCAACTGCAGGATTTAACAGGCAAAGAAATTCAAGGATTCATGAATGGTAATCAACTAAAACTATATAGGGAAAGTTGACCTACTAACCCTCAGTAGTTGCAACGAAAAAAAGTAGACTTGTACATATTGTATATATTAGGAGTTAAAATAAGAAAAGGGAAGAAAAAAGTAGAAAAATGAGAAAAAGACAAAAATAAGTAGATAGATGGATAAGTGGTAGACAAACAACTGGAAGAGATAACGTGCAACAGATAGTAAATTGGTGCGACATAATTCAATATACTACATGACAGAAAAAGTGAACACCACACATTGGGATAGAAAATGGTCAGAAAAAGAAACACAATGAACGGAAAATAGAGGGCACGTTGGAGCATTTATGAAAGAGTTTATAAAAATGGAAAAAAAAAACACTTTTGATTTTAAGCGAAGAAGAGAAAGAGAGAACATGTTGTGATTGTGTGTGAAGATTGTGAAGAGACCAACCGAATTGCAACAAATTTTTCCGAGTTAAAACAATGACACCGCCAAAATTCAGAGCACATGGCCAGTTAACACGAAGAAGAATAAGTGCTAACAAACCGACGAAGGATGTGCCCGAAGTTGTAGTTGTGGATGATATCCTGATGACAAAAAGTGATTCAATCAGCCTGACATTTGTCGAGGAAAAAAACCTATAGGAAGAAGAAACTGAAGTAAACCAAGAAGAATAAGGAAACCCTAGTGCAACAGCAAACCCTAATGCAAAAAAACTAGGGGAGGCACACACAAAGGAAGAACATAATGAAGAAGATGATGAATAGAACGAATCAGATGAACCTAAAGAAACAAAGAAACCTAGGGTAGAGGAGCCCCCAGAGGTCAAGTAAGACAACGACATAGAGTAGGACACAGAGGAATTGGAGACAACAGGTCCATCAAGGAAGAAAACAGGACCAAAAGTCACAACAATGCACACACACAAGAAAATTGAGTTGTCATTACCCCACATTCTAGAATCGATCATAGTTGTAGAAGGCATGATGGGGTTTGTTTCCAAACTAAAATATGCAGATCACAATGTCACAGAGGTGGCTAAGTTTCTGGATCTTGTGGAGGATATTTACATGGAGAACAAAGCGGTAAAATCGTTAGGAATCCTGATATTAGAACCCAAACATTGGATTACAGGGATTGATAGCTCTGGCATCATGAATTTACTGGAAATCCCACACTTTGGCAGGGGGAAGGATGCCAATGCTTGCGTCAAGAAACTATTGGCAAGAGTACATGGAGGATTTTTGTGGATGGATAGACCTGTCCCTATTGATGTAGTCCTCATTGAAAAAATTACAGGGCTTCCAATAGATGGAATGAAACCAAAATACTTTTTAGATGATAAGACAAATAAAAAGACAATTAAAAAGGAGGTAAAAACAAAATTTGGCACTAACAGAGGAAGTAAAGGCATGATTATTAGGAATATCAATGAGCCAACCACGAGATTTGCGACAAAGTTGATGGACTGTAAGTTATTATGAAAATGTTGCAAGGAAGAGGCACCTGCAGGGGTGGTCGCAGAAATCACGTAGTGCATGAAGGGAATAGTACTTAGATAGACACCTTACTTGCTCAACCTATTTTTGGAATATTGCAAAGATGTGCAGGATTCTGGGACCGAGTTCCACTGTTCTTGGTGATATTGATAGCTTTAGTAGGATGGGAAGAACCAAAGTATTCAACATTCTTTGACAGAAGAGGAAAGTGTCATGCAACAAGATATGAAACTCTGTGGCACAATGCAGTTCGTAACTAGAGGAAAGCCATTTCTATCATTTTTGGCATGTATATTCAGGATATGCAGGAGAAAATTGTAGACACATGGAGGATCTCACCTGAAGTGGTGAAGGAGAATGAAGGAATAATGAACTTCAAGGAATCTAGTCATAATACATGGATACAAGAAAGGAGAGACCCCAATAATACATGGTTAAAGATGCAGTATTTCATCACAATAGAAGAAGTCCAATGGGTAATAGAAAAATGACCAGATTAGTGGAAGGTATCAGTGGTTGTCAATAAAGTATCAAAGGGAAAAGAAAAATCAGAGGCTAACACCTCGAAGAAATCGAGTAGTCCAGCAACAAACACCAGGAAAGCTATAGAGCGTGCAAGGGACATTGAAGGGATCATGACATTGAAGAAACCAAGACAACATAAGAACATTTCATATCCAACCACACATGAGAGCACAACTGAAGAAGACTAATGGAAGTATACAAAAAGGAAACAAATATTCCCGCACAGGAGGAATAAGAAGGAGGAGACATCCCAGACATAGAAGTACCCACAAATTGAGTTCAAACAAAGACTGCCAAAGAAGAGGACCATGTTGTAGGCAGCAGGATAGAGGAAAATGATGAAGGCACAACAATATTTCCTAGAATTCACAATTACAGAAGATGATGTTGAGATGGTGGAAGAAAAAGTACAAAACTACATAGCATAGTCATGGGATGATGCAAAGAAGAAAAGAGAGGAGATCATAAAGAAGCTGTCATAAGTTAAGGAAACTTTGGCACAATTGCAACTAAGAATAGTGAAATAGAAGGAAAAGACACAACCACAATAGATTTCTCAATAAGGTACAATCCCCACACAGGAAACAAACCAAATTATAGCATCAAGAAGCGAGAAATTTTCTATTACTCGGGATATGTTGTAGTTGAATGAGGAGATAGTGCAAAAAAAAATGAGGGATATTGATCACTTGGAATTATCTTTCGCCAAGATCCCCACAAAAACGCTATAAAAACTACAAGTTACCATCGCACAAGAAATCCAATCTAGAGCATGCACGGATGTGACAGAGTTACAAACAGAAAAGGACATAAAGGATACACTAAAGATAACTCTCAACAAAGTGCAAGTTGAGAAGGATGAGGAAAAGAAGCGCATTGGCCAGATAGAGGAGCACATATAAGAAGTTTTCAAGTCAATTCCAGACAACACACAAGAAGGGGCACATTTACAGATAGAGGAGAAAATTAGGAAGATTGCGCAGATGATGGAATATTACAAAAGTCCCATAATAGACTTGATGGCACAATTGAACCCAACAAAGCCACCAAAGGTGAGATCACAGAGAGAGTGGGAAGTTGTAGGGAACATGGAAAAAATGGCACAAAGGATTAAGGACATTGCAGCGCTATATGACAAAAGTGTGCAACTCTGGACAAGTTTGCAAGAGGATAAAAAGTTGCAGACATTGGAACAAAAGGAGGAAGGAATTAATACAACAACACAAGAGTTAAAGTAGAAGAAGAAGGATATGAACATTCAGGAGAGGATGGGGAGCATGCATGAACTAAATAATATGCAGGAAGAAGTGAAGTCAATCCAGGTAGAGAAGAAGAAGAGGCAGGCTCAGCTGGAGCTATTACAGGAAGATGCAGAGAATATTTTGAGAGAGATGGATACAACAAAGGGCCATATGGAAAATATTAGGCTAGAGGGTGAAGATATGTTGAAGGAACATTTCACTGCATATATTGTGGAGTTTGTTGCAGATAAGAGTGTAAAGGTGAAGACTTGTGCTGAAGAAATTGCAGTTTGATTCCAGGAGTTGCAAAAATATATTAAGGAGGAAAACACTGCCTGAGTGGCTCAAGATGAGCCACAGGTAAGTGTTTAGGGCTTATTGGAGTAGGATATTTTTGGGTATAGTGTATAAAACGAGGAAGGAAAATAAAGAATGGACCAAAGGAAGAAGTGTGAGCACATCATGAATTAAGGAGAAGAAGCACATAATCAAAGCAAGAAATGGTTAGATCGAAGACCAACTGCGCGCAGGAGGTTGATATGTGGACAAGCCTAGTCCATTAGGGTTAGGGGTTTGGGTTATGATGTAAGGGGTTTTACCCAATTTTGAAGTATAAATATATGATAGATAGGGGGAATCAATGATTATCTTTTGAGCATGTTTGAGAGTATCTTTTTGAGAACATTTTTTAGTTTTGAAGTAATAATTTTTTGTTGTATGATCTGAGGAGATATAGTGATGTTCATTCAAATGAAGTGTAACTGAGGGTCAGGTTGCAATTTGTGGAGCTTTGTGTGACACTGGTCAGCCTCAACATATATATACTTTTTATGTAATGCATGCAACATAGAACTTTGATAAAGAATAATAAATAAGACAGATCTTTGTGGACGTAGCTCAGGGGGGTGAACCACGGTAAAATATGGTGTCTCTATGTGTGTTTCTCTTATGTGTTTCTTTGACATGATTTATGATGAATGAATGAATTCATTTTACAACACACACTAGATTATTTATGCAGAATGAATATTAAATGGTAAATGAATGATAAGTCTGAATGATGATATGATAAATGTTGAATTAGAAGAAGAATAATATTCCTAACATCCCCATGAAATCCATCCATTCCATTACTAAAAACATTTGGTTCATGTAGTCACCCATAAGCTATCTCAGGTTAGACTGCATTGTGCACTTTGTGCCTAGTGTTTCCTTCCAGTTTGCCAGAGGGGTTGATGGTTTATAGGGTTTTGTTGGAGAACTAAGGTAGAACCTGGGTCAGACCATACATCCAACAAACTCTTGTAACATTTTCTTTTTCTCCTCCTTTATATTTGACAAATTGCTTCCTTCCTTGATAACTCTCTTCCATCTCTTTGATGACTCCTTCAATATAAATTCATATAAGTCGAACAAATTCTCATTAGATATTGTCATTGGGTCAAATGTGGTTTATGTAGCTGATCCTGATGGGATGGATGGCCAGGTTGTTTTGATGATCATTCTTGACGACTTATTCTTCTTACCCTTCTCTGAGGATTTTTTTGAATGCTCTTCTTTTTCCTTACCTTGTGTTTTTTGTTGCTGGCGTGAATATGTATGGGTATATTCGACATTTCCTCCTTTAACAGATTTGTTCTACTATGTCTCTTATGTTTCTTGTTGTAAAGGAGGTTGTTGATCCTATCTTGGCCCTTGTTCTATGTTTTTCTCCTTATCCTTAGTCGGGATGAGAGGAGGGTTTTATAGAAGAGTTTCTTTATGTGCTCCTCCCCTTGTCGTTGTTTATCTTATAAGTTTTCTTGCTACTCTACTTATTCTATTTGTGGAGGTATGCCTTGCATCATCTATCCTTGCTTTGGTTCATGAATGTCAAATTCCTGGGGGTTGACCTATTGTTGTTCGGTTTCATTCAGGTGATCCAACTATGTCGACACTTCTGGTATCGACTTGTGTTCCTCTAGTTTGTCGACTTCAATTTATTCATCGACCAATGTGGATGGTTGATCTGACTACGTCGCTTTTGAATACCACTCAAGAATGACTTGTATTTTCTTATTCTTTTGTGGTCATTCTTCAACTATTTCTACTGGTTCGAATGGTGGATATTCTCTTGTTAAATTAAATGTCAGTTCAGTCATTCTTTTCTTGCTTGGGATTGGATTTTTCTTGATTTCTAATTCTGTGCATGTCTTTGTTGAGTACATTTTTATGCTTCCTTTTTACTCTATAAACTACACTTTTGCCTCTATAACCATCCATTTTGCCTCCATTTCATTCCATATTTTCCATAAAACAGCTTATGCAAGGTATATTTATAATTCTTTATCTTAAGAATTGAGTTTTCTAAATTTTGGCATTAAAATTGAAAATTTATCAGAAATTACAGGATTTGACTAAATCCCGTAATTGCTTCTAGGTTCATGTACTTGCAGAACACTTGGGTAAAATCTTAGACTTGGGCCATGATCCTTGATTTACAAGGATGGATGATGAGCTATCAGCTTCGAGATCTGAGCCTTCCAGGTGTCTGGTCAACGGTGGTTAAACAGGGCCACTTCAACAGAAAATACCCTATTTTAGCCTAAAATCATGGACAGTTTTAGATTTTCTTGCGATTTGTTCATATTTTATGGATCTGAAGGGGGCATTCGACCTTCCTAGCATATATTATGGATCTGATCATGATATTTAGGAGATTTATTAGCATTATTAGTTTCAAAACTCTTGTATAAATACTCTAAGGCATAAACTAGTATGACAACCCTTGGATGTGAATGAAGAAACTTTGGAATTTGCAATCTTGAGATCAGTTCTGCATTTTATTCTTGATAATGCCTATGATATGATGATGTGAATGTTGTTGGAAGCTCCTTCTTAGCTGAGACAACTCAAGTGTACAAGTGAAGCATTGGAGGGCCCCCTTTGCCAAACTAGTACACTCTTCCTTTATGTTGTTTTCAAGTAATCTCTGATACATGTTCTAGATCAGATCTTGTTGTAGATGAGTTTATTCTTTGTTGTAGTTATATGAATTCCATA